>CM029369.1:13600807-13709870 GCA_017165825.1 Hepsetus odoe
CCCACAACCCCTTCAATACACACACATTGTTCTGATAGGAAGGTACTGCCTTGCCCCATACTGTCAGGTGTCCCACTGGGTAGAAAAGGGGGGAAATCCACTTAAAAGAGCTGTAGAATGAATGATTGACAAAGACGTTCTTGGTTAGAGACTCTTTCGACATTTTTCATTTTCAGTCCCAAAATGCAGTCACTCAGCATTAAAGTCATTCTCACTAAAATCGGTGAAAGAAACTCTGTCAAGAGTGTCAGTGCCAGACATTTATTCTTCTTTTACGTGCAGGAGCTCATGTAAGATTAACTCTATCAAACCAACGGTGATACATTCAGTTTGGCAATATCCCCTTTTACTTACTGTATAAAGTGAAATGCACTATCATACAGAGATGGAGGCCTCTGAATGCTGATCTGTTTTCTGTCACTATATACAGTAAGCTCAGTCTGCTACTTTGTCATATTACTAAGTAGTTATTACTGACATGATTCATCAGAGTAAAAATAAATGGCAGCTTAGGTGTAAAGCATTTTCCTCACATATTTCCTTGTTCAAACAGCAAAGGAAACAGCAAAACCATTATTAGCCATCATTGGAAGTTAACGTAACAAGATGTTATTCCACTTTTCGATAATGTTTTTGACCATTTCTATTGGTCTGATTGTCATGAAAATCTCCAGGTAATGCAAAGGGTGCATTTTTCATTAGAAAAATAAACATTTGAAAGAAAAAAAAAAAAACTAGATAGATGCTAAATCTGTTTTCGCATGCTTTCAGTGTGTGACATCACATCGCTAAAGGAGGACAGCAGAAAGCAAATAAACCTTTTTGAAACATTACAGAGCCACAAAGAGTCAAGCAGTAAAACTATTTATTTTTTAACCCACTGTATTTTACTTTGATCAAGTGAACTGAAATATCAAACATCTATGAATGAGTCATAATGCAATGGTTAAAATTGTATATCTTATATTCTAAAATTCATAAATTCTTTAAATCATAAAATTACTTTGAAGAGAGTTTAAAAGCATATTGGTGTAAATAATTACACTCCAGCAAGAGTAAAATGTGCTTGATACTGTATGTGCAATGACCTTTGAAAGTGAACATCCTGAAACTCTATGGTAAACAATGATCACTGATATGAATATAAAATGCCCCTTTTAGTCTGTAATTGTTGTGGCTTGGATTCCAGAGCTAAACTCTGGAGCTGGTGGTCAGGAGGAGCAGAGGAAGCTGCTGACTGGGTCATGGCAGCATGTGGAGGAGTAAAAGCACAGAGGTAGAAGGGTGAAGCAGCAGAGACTGAGAGAGAGGAGCAGCCGTCTCTTAGGTTAATTAGCATTCACTCTCCCCACACTTTATTATCAACTGTGTCCTCCGCGCACTCGTTTAATTGCGTGTGCTGATAGAATAATAAATGGCAGAGTAATTACCATTATAAAGCAAGGATCCCTCTCTTTACGGAACAACTCAGTCAAAGGAGATTTTATTCTAAATTAAGTTTTTAACTGTCATCTGTCATCTCAGGTATAATTATAACTTAGACATTTTGGGCTCATTGTTCTCGCAATGTGAAATTCTCGGTGGAGAGAAAAGAAATTGTGACAGCAGATTTTTTGGAGCATGGAAAATGATGTTGGGAAGAGTTTTGAATGTCTCTAAATGAGACAGCAAGTATGCTAATTAATCAAATGCGCTCATAGGGGAATAATATATTCAAAATTCAGACGTGAGGTCTTATTTTATTTATTTAATCAGTCCATATATTGGAAGAAATATGGCCCTGTCCATGCAGAGGAACATGAGGCACTGATGAAAAATCTCCAAAATCAGAATCAGCAGGTTCAGCTTAGTTTGTTTCACCCTCAGACAAAAAGTGTTCATGATTTATTAGTGTTAATGATTATTCCTAGAAAGTTGTTGTTGTGACAGAATATTTCATGACTGGTGATAGGAGTGCACTGTTAGTTGAGAATAAGGTGTTTCAGAGCTTGCTTATACTGCTCAGGTGAATCATTCAGGTTAGTCCTGCTCCCCTTCTACCTGCTCACATGGTTCCAGCACCTGGTCAGTTATCGGCCACCTCCAGCCTGGTCACACGGCTGCCTCGCACCACTGCCACTGCTGCTGCAGGCCGCAGAGAATTTCAATTACAACTGGAGCTGCTGAGCAGTGAGCGAGGGGCCACATTGATTGAGGAGGGCAACAATTGATTTTGTCCATTACGTGGTGAGAATGTTTCCATCCTGCGCAGATCAGGCTGCCCTCCTCCTGCCGCTGGAGATAAGGCCCCACTGCATTGTGGCTGCCTAATCTGTGTGACGGTGCTTGTCTGTGCTGAAATTGATGTGGCTTTTCATGCGGCCGTTTGTGGGCCTGTACAGGGGGGTTCCGCCCCCTGCGCTTCTGTCTCAGTTTTGCCAGGGCCGTGGAGAGTTGAAGCACATCAACAAACATGAGAGGGATTTGCATCAATACAGATGTTTGGCTTAGCATTCATTCGTGCAAATGTTTGTAAAGAGAATAAAAGGCTTCGGAGCACTTGTAATGAAGTCAGTGACTTGTTGAGCTTGTGAATTCCTTTTTGCCTTGGCAATTGTATGCTGGTAAGGAAAAGCACATTCGCTTTGGTGTAAAGAATTGGAATTGGTCCTCTTTGCAGGCCTTTCGGAGCATTTTAATGGGGGAGAACTGAGAAAACTTCATGCAGCATTTGGCGTTTACAACTAATGTAGGCCTACTTTTGACATGGATGACATCATGGTGATTAATCGTACAGTTCTGAGTCTTTGCACTGCCCTTAAGGAGCAAACCTGAGTGTGAAATCAGGAAAGAGCTTTCTGAAACCTTTCAACCAAGGACAACAGCGAGAGCCAAAAAACCCATTTGTTTCGGAAAACAGAGCTGGGAACATAACTGATTGCAGCCAGCCTTGATTCGGAATGAAGGGCATTTAGTCAGGTAAGCATCAGTGAGTAACTATATTAACGCAATACATCTTGCACTGTAAAAACTACACTCTGTAACACAGCGCTGCTAAGCCCTCTGGCATGCTTTATTAGGCAGGCTCGAGGTGAGCATTATCTATCAGGCTGCTCCGCATAGCTGTCGCTCTTCCTGCCGCGTCTTACCCCAACAGCGACCCATATGAGGCAAATCACACACTCATCTGTTCCCCTCCACACAGACAAACCATGATGCTGATTAATGGTAGTTAAACTTACAGGCACTCTGTCAGTGAGATTACACAGGGTGGGTAATGTATTGGAGTCATTAAATACACATCATTCTCCTGGCATGAAATATGTTGACCCCAACCTTATTATATACATAATTAAAAGTGCTCAACAGTTCCCCGGCCGCGCTCCATGGAGCAGTGAGGGGATGCGACGCAGCTCAACGACAGGCTCAAGTCATATTGATGCAGAGCAGGAACGTCATTTGTTTGGCTCATTTGTCACTCTCTTTCCACCTCATCTATGCATATAAATGATCTTTTATTAGAGAGAGTGGCTATGCATTTCAGAAGATCTGGGGGAATGGTCAAAAAAGCAGCACCTTTGTGTTTATTCATTATGTGAATTGTTTTGGTTGCTCAGATCTGGGAAATGCATGGGCACATACAAAATCCACTGTACAAAAAAAAATGATTTAATGTGCACATAGAAGATCTTATGGATGTATACTCTGAACTGCACTGTTCAGGTTGAGAGGGTTATTTTAAATGTGTATTGTGTTTAGTGATTAGCTGATGAAAATGTATTCTTCATTCAAAGGATTCCTGTGTAGTGAAGCAAAGTGATAATTTTTTTGTTACTTTAGATGTGTGTGTGTTTTTTTTTAAAATAGTACACTTGAATTTAATATAACATTAGTTCAATCATTATGAAACTGAAACATACTGAATATTTTGTTACAAGCTTCAAAAGCCTGTAAGTCACAGATGCCATACATGGCATTAAATCCAGTGTGGAAAAGTGAGTGAACAGCAGCTTGGCTCTAATACTACAGATTTTATTACATACAAAGTTTTAAAAGAGTTAAGTAAGTCCTGCATGTAATCACCATAATCATAAAGCATCTACAGTCTATTAGCAGGTTCATTTCTGAAACTGGAATTCAGTTGTGTCCTGAAAATCTAATACTGTTAAACGTACTCTATTACTTACTAGTGCTGTTTTTATCTTATGTTTAAAAGCGCTGCAAGGGTATGCATACCAACTGTGGCTGAAAATTAGGACTCACAGCTCCAGGTTACTGGGTGTTTTGATGAATCAAGATATTATTTTGGCCATCTTAAAGACTCACAGAGATCCTCTAAAGGGCCCATTTATGTTTTACTTCATGTATTTGTCTTTGCCATACTATTGATGAATGTTATTCTTGTGTTTTATTGTGAAGATACAGCAATATAATCGCAGTGATAGAATTTAGTCCATGTCAAGCCGACCCCCAAAAGGTCTGTTGTATTCTTCCTCACAGCAAGCTACCCCTAAACAGATCAATAACAGGTTTGGTTGTGGATCAGCAATGTGGCTGGAGGGCATTGATATATGCTCCGGGGCTTTATCAGACCAAGCAGTGGTCGAGGGCAGAGATGAGCAGAGTGGCATTCGCAAAATTATCTGCTGAAGACTCGCTCCACCTGCCAGCAGCCCTCAGCCCTCACCTTTTCCACATGCTCTAAACCTCTTAAACACCCTAAATCTCTCCACACCCAGTGATCAGAGACATCAGTGAATCCTATATCACACACCAGGATACTACCTCACATAAGCCATCCCCTCCTTCTGAATATATTCACCCTTGTCTGTCTGCCCCCCTCTCTCTTCTCTTTCTATGTTGTTCTCTCAGTTTTGCTCTCAACCTCAAAATTTTTTCCTCTGTCCATCTCTGTTTTTTGTCCGTCTCTCAAGTACTGAAGTTTTGGGTGAGTTTAAATACTAACACAACTCCTAATATAAACTCTCTCCTTCCTCCCCACCCCCACCCCACCCCCTCTCTCTCTCTCTCTCTCTCTCTCTCTCTCTCTCTCTCTCTCTCTCTCTCTCCTTTCTTCCCTGTAGCAGACTCTGCAGGTGTTCCACAGTGATCTGTGCAGGCTTCTGAAAAGGGGCTTCATTATACCTGGAGTAATGAAATTCCGGCGGGCCGAGGGAGCACTGTCAGAGTGCAGATGAGGGAAGTCTCTGGTGATCAGAAAGGACTGACAGTTCTGCAGCAGCTCACCTTTACCTTTCCACACAGGGAGAAATTACTGCACAGGCCTGACAAGGCAGCAGATCGCCACTCTAAACACTGCTGCTTCCAACCTGCTGCATTTCCACAGCACCAGCTCTACTACCCACAGCCTCCAGGGCTACACCTCCTTGTCTCCCCTCTCTCTCTTACTGTCTGTCTCTCTCTCTCTCACCCTCTCTGAGGAGGTTCTCTTGGTTTCTGAGGTTTTCTTTATCAGGAGAGTGGGCCTGCTGTATTCATTGCAAGCGGCTCTCAGTAGCTGCTGCACGGTGACACTGATAGCATCAGACGAGTTAAATAAAGTGTGAAATTCTTTACATAAGGACTGTTACACGGATGAAAAGAGCAAGGATAGAGGCTTGCATATCTTCTTTCATGACTGCCGATGTGTTATGACCTTCTAACTGAGCTGGACTGTTTAGATACGAGGATAGCTTTGCTCATATTCACTGAAAAGCAATGATGCACTGTTCACAGTTTACAGATTCAAGCATGTAAATCATTTCCACATGGATAAAATATCATCGCTAGTTTGACAATCAGTTACTTTTTTACTTATAAATTCAGTCTATTAGGTGTTTTTTCTTTCTTTCCATGTAGTGTGTTTTTCTCTCAGTTTTTTAGGAAATCATCAGAGCATTTGATCCAAAAAAACATTAAAGAATTATTACAAAGAGGCCTTTATGTTACAAATATGATTCATAGTGCAATAAACTGACTCTCAAAAATTATAGAGCATTTTATGGCGCATTTATAAAAGGCAAAAGCAGAAAACACAAACTCTCAGAGTGATATACTGTCCTTTTCACTAAAGCCACTTTAAAAGCAGTTTTCTAAAACGAATCGTATATTCTTTACAGATCACACACACACAAATGTGTGCAGTGCCTCACAAAACATGTGCTGTTTTAAAAGAAGGAACTTCAGTGGAAGATGAAGGACAGCCTTTTTAGGACTTTTCTCAGGCTCTTGCTGGCCTGTGCACATGTGTCTTCATCCTGAGGGTGAGTGTGAGACATCTGTCTTAACTGCCGCATCGTCTCATTGTGGTACACTGTGGTTTTCCCGGGATGTGCCACAGGCCAGGAGCAGCATTCCATAACACTATCTCACACAACTGGGACTAGGTTAGCTTCTCCCAGCACAGCAAAAAACTGATACAGCTGCCCTGTCAAATTATCTGCTTTGATATAAATTATCATGCTTTGTTGACCAAAATGTCTCTCACATTTGAACAAATGATGTTATTTCTGCACAACTTCTACATCTGTTTGTAAATGCCATTCTCAATCATGAAGGTGCTTAAAAGGGAAGGGAAGTATTTTGGGTTCCCTGTCTGTGGTTTATTCTTTAAAGAACCTTTTTTTTTTAAAAATAAGATGGACGAGTGTGAAGACTCTTTTTATTTTTAAAGAAACAAATGAAAGATGTAGACATGGAAACCATACACTTAAGAAACAAACCATTTAGAAATCTTTATTTCATCTGCTCAGTCTGGTTGTGGAATACAACCCGTTGACCAAAAGGAAAGTTTGACTCTGCTGACTTTTAAGAATTTAATGAGCATTCATAGTCTTCTCCCTGCCTTAAGTATACTTAAAGTCTGAGCATTTGCATGTTATCAGCAATAGTTCATTGTAATGAGTGTGTGGGCTATACAGACCAGTCTCTGAGGGAACGCATGCCCTGCAGGTATTTGTGCTGCAACACCTGTTCATGCTAATTTGCTCTTGTTCTCAGCAAATGTTGTAACGAGGTAGTTTAATTGGGTTTTGTATGAAGCTTAGTGGGAGTTAACATATAAATACAGCCCTCCAGTTGAAAAGCATAAAATTAAGTACTACTTAAAATGTATAGATCTCAGTTAATATGTAGTGTCACTGATACTCCTGATTAAACATCACAAAAACACAGAAACATGCACTGAAATCATAAATGATTTACTGACAGGGATATTTCTGGAGATTCAGTACGGAAGCAAAGAAGCATTAACCATTTTGTGAATTTTCTTAGCAGTTTACTGTAAAGATAAGACTGATAATACTAATACTTCTTCTGTTCAAAAAAGACAATTATGTCAAAAAGAGTAGTTAAAAAAATATTTTTCAGATCAATTGGTGCATTCATCACAAATGTTGTATATAAGGAACATTATCTATCTATCTATCTAACTATCTATGTATCTATCTATCTATCTATCTATCTATCTATCTATCTATCTATCTATCTATCTATCTATCTATCTATCTATCTATCTATCTATCTATCCTTATCTTTATTGTGATAACA
Source organism: Hepsetus odoe (assembly GCA_017165825.1). NCBI lineage: Eukaryota > Metazoa > Chordata > Actinopteri > Characiformes > Hepsetidae > Hepsetus > Hepsetus odoe. Next base: position 13,608,335 of record CM029369.1, read on the forward strand.
ACAATAACTGCTAAAAGATTGTAAACAATCCAGGTCTCTTTCCATGGGTCTTTCTGTGTTAAGTGTGGCTTATATTTAATTTCTTTATTTTTGTAATGAATGTGAAGCAAAGGGGATTTAGGAAGAGATTCTATCATGATAGGTGGATTAAACAATTAGGGATCAAATGATAGCCCAAAGCAGTTTAGCTTTAGAAAGGAGTGTTAACCAGTAATCCCAAACAGTGTGTGTGTGTGTGTAATTGAGACAGCCCTTTAACCTTAATATGGTGCAGCTCAGGGGACCTGACACATTTGTCCTTTACATCAACCTACATAACCTGATAGCCTCTTTCATTTTCTGTTTTTTATTTCTATACAGTTTTTTAAGGAATTACAACATGCACATGTTTTTACAGGTTATCATATCTTCAGACCCTTCTTAGATATTCTTAACTGTAACTAATTCATTTTATTGTGTAAAATCTTTTAAACATTATTGTACTTAATCTTTTTTCCTGCTTCAACATAATATTCCATTTTTAACCACTTATGTGGAGGATGTTAATTAAAAATGGGGGATAATAAATAAAACATAAACCATTTCTTTTTAATAAATAGATGAATTTCTGTAAAATTATTCCGTATTAATCAACCCTTTAAAATTTTTAAGATTAATCCAAATATTTATTCTATTCTCCAATTCTGAAACTGTACCACAAAGGAAGAAAATGTATTGTGTATGAAATATTGATTATATTGTAAGCTACATGACTTTATAAAAAATAGAATGGATTTAGAAAGGTTATAAAGTGTAATGCATTAATTAAAGCCACAGACCTTCTGAAACCGAGCTTAGACGACACATCAATTATATAAAAAAATCAGAAAAAATCTTGAAAAAAAGAAAAGAAAATATCACTCATATATACTCAGGTGCCCTCTGATTGTGAACATGCAAAAATGATTAGTTTAAAAGGTTGATCTTATATTTCCTATATATTTGAATAAAGTATAAGTGAATAAATTATTTCTCTCCCTGCTCCTCCTCTTCAGGGACTCCAACAGACAATGGCTCTTCTTTCCATCATCTCAACATTATGAAGATTTAAAAAAATGAATAAATGAATTAAACACAGTATTCAGTTAAATATGTTATTCTAAATCATTCTATTATACTGCAAATACAGTAGCAATTAACTCTAACTCTGCAGGACTCTTAATTTGAAATGTGTTGGACAACGAGAGCTCTGTGAAAACTGTGAAGAAACCAGTGCAAAACTGACAGAAATCTTATACAAATCTGGCAGAATTTGTACAATCAAATAAACAAACTTGGAGAGAGGATACCTCCGTAAACAGAAGTTAAAAAAATCTCCAAAAGTGAAGTTTGACCAGTTCTTGTGCTTGAACGAGGGTTTTAACTGTACAGTAAATTGCAGCAAACTAACAAGAGGTCTCTGGAGAGTAATTGTCATTTGCTCGCAAAATGCAGCTGTTAACACTAAAATCCTCATTTCTAACAGACAATTCTAGTACAAAACTAACCAAAGTAAGGAAACACTTTAAAACGGCCTTACCCCAGTCTGTCAACCAGGTCTGTTTTTTGATAATGTTACACTTTTACACTCTTGCCAGCTATTTCTCACAGTGCAGTGAGGTCACCAAGATGACATATCATTAAGCTTGAAAGAATTTTCATAGACCTAATCAGTCTAATCAGTCATATCTAACTTGCTTAGGTTGTGATCCTCACAGGACATCTTTCAGATTTGAAATCACTGATTGGACGGTCAAGATAAGCCAGCTACAGTCATCATCACAATTTGGCTGGCAGGAAAAGGGATGTGTGTATATATGTACCTGGAGATATACAGTTGAATAAAACAGCAAACATATGACATCTCAAATTAAACACCTCAGGGCAACGAAGCAGATTTTTATTTATTGATTGATTTATTTATGATCCGTGACAAGTTATTTGATTGGGCATCCAGGGTTATAGTACAAAGAAGTCCCCACCAGCATCCTCAAGGTGGGACCCTTCATACTCAGGTTAGTGTCAGGTACCTCCTCAATGTATTCTCTCTCTCTCTTTCTCTGTCTCTCTCACTCCCACACGCACACACACACACACACAAACACACACACACAGGCAGAGAGATAGGGAGAGAAAGAGAGAGAGAGTGTGTGTGTGTGTGTGTGTGTGTGTGGGTGTGTATGTGTGTGTGTGTGTGTGTATTTCAATGTCTATCTGACTTCTCCCAAGGCAGAAACCAATGCTTTTTAATTTCAGCAGTGGGAATTGGCTGTTTGAATAGGCTAGTGTACGGGTATATCACATTATTAGTAATCATATCTGCTTAAGCCAAGCTTGCTGCTCCAGATGGCTGCTTTCAAGTGCAAATGAAGCAGCGAGACGAGGCTGTCTTTAATACATACTCACGATTCACAAATAGCCATTGATTTTTTTTTTTTCTGTCTCCCTCTCCATCCAGCCAGTCTGCTGGTATTGAGCCTGGATTAAATGGTCTCCTGAGTCTTTAAAAGGAACATTGATTCTTCTAATTAATTGTGCGCTGTTCAGAAGCAGAATGCATAAACTCGTCCGTATTTGCACTTCAAGTCAATTATTTTGAGTTTGGCCGGAAGGGGAACAAACAGACCTAATGTATACAGAGAGATGATGGCAGTTATTTTGTTTCCTTGGGAAGTGTGAATACTCTCAAATGAAAGAGAGTTATTTCCATTTTAGTTGTATGTTTGAATAGGAATTGACAGAAGAAGAGTTATAGTCACCCAGTGGGATCCTAGATACCCCATGAATAAAACATGGTCATTTTTCTTGTGTGTGTGTGTGTGTGTGTTTGTGACGAGAGAGAGCGAGAGAGAGGGAGAAAGAGAGAGCGAGAGAGAGAGAGAGCGAGAGAGAGAGAGTTTATGTTGACTTGACCAATGACCAATTCTCACTTTATTCACACCTGTCATTATTTTAAATAAAATCTTTGTCCTGGTCTTCAAAAACATAAACAGAACTAAAACATCAGTGTTTTATGGATTCAGCTCATCTCTGGAGCACCTCTGGAGCATTACTTCATTTCGCAGAAGTGAGCGGTGAAAGGATTAGTTTAGTGCGAATGAGTGGGGAGATTTTGATAGCTACCTGCCAGGAGCTGCCCGGCCCCTCTCTCTACCTGCCCCGCCATTGCCGCCACCGCATTATCCATGTCTGCTGTTCTCTGAGAGCACTGTACTCCTCTGTGCCAAAGCGAAAGGTCCTCTCACCACTGACAGCTTTGCTATTTAAGACTGGGATGGCCCTCTACTCCAGATTGTAAGAGCGCTTGAAGAAGCGTATTACTCTCCTGATACTTCATTAATCTCCATCAAACGCTGCGACTCTGCCACAGCTGACAGCGGGGACAAAGCAGGCCGCTGCTCCACTCCCCTCTCAGATAATGCATGTTTTACAGTAGCCCAGATGTCCACACTCAATAAAACATTGGAGAGAAGCAGACGCCGTGTGTTTAGGGATGTCTGTATTGACTGGCTGCTGTGTGGAGACAGTGATATGGGGAACCTGCTGTTCTCTGATTACAGAATTAAAAGACTGGCCTGACAGAGGGACAGAGAGAATAGTATCTGTGCAGGGAGTTTCACCACTGCATCCGGTCCTGATTATCTCCTGTAGGAAGAACTGAATGTAGGGAAAAAAGATGAAAAAAAGAGACTGGAATTAACCTTTAGTTTTCTTTATTTCCTCTGGTCTTGTGTTTTACCAAGCATGCAGATGTGCCGGCATAAAATGAAATATTTCACAGATTTTTTAGTTTTTTGGGATCCAAGCCATAAAAATCTTTGAATGAATAATTCAACATATATTCAATAAATGCAATAAATATTCTCAAATCTAACCTCTAAAAAAAAACAATTATAATAAACAAATAAATAAAATGATTTCTTTGAAAAAAGGGGAAAGAGGACAAATAGCAATGCACTCCCATTTAAATGAAAGCAATGTGTTTTGCTGTTGAAATGAGTCTGGAATAAATCTTTATTAGTTTGTCTTGCATTTTGTCCAGTAATTTCAGTTTTAGCCTGCCAACATTTTATTAAACATTATTCATAATAAAAGTCATAAAAAGAGGCCCTATATCGTTTTAGAAAATTCAGCTTGCCATTACCATGAATTCCAGTGGTTTGGATATCCTCTTTGATTTGTTGTGTGCTAGGGGATGGAGTGTGGTTGTATATTACAGACAGATTGTGCATGTAAGTGTGTGTGTGTGTGTGTGTGTGTGTAATGACACGGGTATGGCTGCTAGGCAAGATTGCGTTCTCTGCAGGAGTTCCAATAGAGAGGTGATCGCTCCTCTTCTTACAACACTTTTCTCCAAGACACAGCAAATCACTCCTTTCACTCTGACTAAAAATTGAATAAAAATTGTCATTTTTACTTGTATTTACGAGACAAAAGTCACTGTTGATTCTGCCTAGTGTAGTGCACACCGCCAAAATTGTGCTCTAAGGTGTTGGAAATGAAACGACTTTTTCATTTCAGCAGCAGCACTTCAGTATGTGATAGGCTGGGAAATATGCCTGATAAGATGTGAGAGTTGATAGAATATTATAAATTGTAGTGGTTTCCATGTTATGATTGTGGGGCATGTTGAGAGATATCTATATTTACTCCACAGGAAGTCTACACATCCATACATAGTGAATGGATCTGTTTCATGCCCACCAAAACACACACATGCACACACACAAACACTTCAGCACTAACTATTTGATGTTTTAGCCATCCTGAGGTCTGTCTGCACATCAGTCACCAACTTGATAAGTGACAGGAGTGTAGATGTTGTATTCAACCACAGAGGTAAAGCCGCATTCAATACTTTCAGGTTGGACTAACAATTTAGACAGTGTATGTTGCAAAATTTCCTTGTCAGCTGTATGTGTTTCAGCAGGGGTGTCCAACATTTAGAGTAGGTGTGGATGCAAATTTTGTTCTCAACCAAGCAGGAGCTCACTTGTTCACCTTTGGGGTGGAGTGTGTGTAAGACAACAAGAAAGGGCAGTGCGAGGGGAAAAAATAGCACAATGATTTACATCACTTGTACTTACATGAATGGAATGTGTTACATTGTTGGTTGTTTATTGTTTCAAAGTAAGGCTGTGGTTTTGCCCTGTTAGGAAGTTCCATGGAGGAAAAGTGGGGCTTTAGATTTCTCTTTCTTTTCCTTTCATGTAAAAGCCATAGTGGTGTTGGCCAAGCCTGAAACCCATTATTGAGGCCTGCTTGTCAGACTTAAATGGGCTGGGACTGACAAGTTGTTTTCTGTGGTTTGACTTCAGTGTTTTGTTTGTCGTACAGTCACTAACATTTTTGGAGCGGTAATAAAGTTATTTAGAATTATGCAGATGTACCTCATAAAACAAAACATCATACAACTCTGGTATTTCATCACGTCAGATGCAAAAAAGATGACTGAGACTGAATGCCAACAGGCTGACTCGAAAGTCGCCAGTGAGAAACCCATGTGATTCCGCTTTGCTAAATGAATTACACATCTGTGAAACTCCAGCTTTGTCTCTCATTCTCAGCTGTTTTCATCAGATTTCTGCGTCATTGTAACAGATTTGTGAGATGAAGGATTAGAGGATATCAAAGGCTTATTACTGGCTGGTTTGGGCTCTGTGTGCCTCTGCTACAAATGCACTGTCAGTGTCATCAATCAAATGGTGCCACTCCGCCCAGAGGCAAACCACAATGGCTCCACACCAAGACAGGCAGAAGAAATAAAGAGCTGAGCCCATGAAAGACCAAAATTCTGCCACTATAAATCAAACCAGTGCAGTGCTAAGAGCAAAAATTCTCTGACACTGAAGCTTGGAGGAGACACCGATATAAACTGGGACATTTTTTCAGAACAAGCTAATAAAAAAGTGAGAATGTGACAAAGGCATACACTAAAATAAGTTGGGCAATGTAAAGTAGATGCATAAGTATGTGATGCATTTCTGTATTGTTTTAAATTTTGCTGTGTTAATTCCGTCCTACTCAAATGATCCATTTCAAAATTCTAATTTCAGGTGTTGGAGTCATATAAAAAATTGTGAATTTGTCTAAAATCTTTAATATTATTGAATATTTGGCATGGAGTTACTTAGTTTTTACCAGTGCTTGTTGATATTGTGAGAGCATTTTAGGTCAAGAAGATTTAAGAATGTATTTTAATTTGGGCTTCTAGATATTTTTTTCTTTACTTTACCTTCAGTGCTATACTGAAGGAATGGCACAGGTAAAGAACAGAATGATAAACCATTCTTGTCCGTCAACCAAATTAGTATGATCAGGAAAAATCCCATTAATCCTCTGTCTAAAGTGATTAATATTTATGTTACACTGGATATACATCCTATAGTATTAAATTTAGTTAATACTTTTAGTCACAATCCAATGAGGATTTTGTAATTTCTCAGAAAAATCTTATTACGTTTTAATAATCTAATTTGGTCATTTTCTTCAGATTTGTACTCATGCAAGCTTAGAAACATGAAAAATAAAGAAAAATTATGTATTATGGATGTGCTGGATATCAGCCATGTGGCTGGTATGTTTGTAACGATGTATGAAAATGTATTCATCTCCTTCACAAGGGAACATACTTCTTGACCACTAAAACTCAATGAGTAGCTACTGCATAACTTCTCACACAGTGTACAGATGACTTGAGGAGGTCATTTGAAAAAAGGTCTCTTCTAAGATGCAGCATCTTTACCTCAATAGTGTCCTTACTGTGGCCTTTTCACAGTCATGTCATTGAGATACATTTCATATTCTGGCCACACTCTTCTCAGCGGTTGCCTGCCGTTTGGAAATCTCCCAGTGAGGCTCCATTTCCCCCAAGCCTACAAAAATCTCCAGCCGGAGCAGCTCTCTCCATGTGGTCCCCCGCAACACATCAGCCACAGCTAGAGCCTCTGTCAATATGTAAATGTGACACTTTCACCAAGTAACATGGTCAGCAGGCCCCACCACTTTCACTGAGGCTCATAGCACACGTCATACAACAGCACTTCACAAAACACCTGACAATGACTGATTTTCCTCCTCCAGCCAAAAATGTAGATTACTGAAATAAATCATAGGATTTATATTCAGTGCCTTTGAAATAGTTCTCTCTCGTCCGTTTAGAAGTGTGCAATCTTGTTTCATCAGAGAAACCAATTTTACACATATCTGTGTAGAAGTTAGCAACCTTAGTGCATGTTAGGACACTCGTATTGCATTTTTTTCAGACTCCTACAAATCCCACCAGAAAAAGCAATTGTTTTACTTGTCCTTCCTGTTGCTGCCTGACTATAGACTATATGTCACTCCTAACTGGAGTTATTGAGGCTGAATTAGTCAATACCAACAATGCAATCACATGTTTAGTGTTTCTGCACAGATTGTCAAATGACTGTGGATAACTTTTGGCACCAAATCAGTTCATTAACTTTAGAATACATCCTCTCTTATACTAAATTTGCTGCATTGTCATAGTAACTAACTTCTTGTCTCTACCTAAAGACATAAGCATTGCACAGCTGCATTTTGCTTTTCCATTTGAGCATGGGGTCTTTGTGTGGAAGATTGCTGGCACGTTCGCTCCTGAGCAAAGCTAAGGTGAGCAAGAGAGGCACAGCTGTGAAGCATTCTAAAGGCTCCGTCTGCCAGCCTGTGTTTACCTGACACTTGGACTGACAGCAGAGTGATTGGAAATATCCACCATTCACTGGCGTGAGCCCCTGAGTGCAGGGAAAGTGCTTTTGTAGTCTGACTGTAATGGCTCAAGTTTGAATTGAAGGTTGAAGGAAAATGCTGCACTCTGGCCACTCTCAGGGAGGAGCTGACACAGTGGAAATGATGCAGGAACAGTCAGAGGCTCAGAGCAGGAGCACACTGAACGTTTCTGAGCTGTTATCTCAATGCACTCTTTCTAATCTTTTAGCATTTATAGGAGCAACACCACCTCTATGGGTGAAGTCATGTACACATTTCCACTCTTCCCTTTTCAAGATTCCATGCTGAGAACAAATAAAGAGTTGTAGGGCATAGCAAGACACAACCAAACACTTTTTTTTTTTTTTACATAATTACTTTTAAAATATTAAAAAACTAATAATAATGATTCTTTAATATTTACATGTGTTAAATTACATAGCATAGTATCTTATTGCCCAGGTTTTTTTTTTGTTTTTTTTTTTTTTCAGCAAAACTGTGGGAAAATAAGAGGGTGATGTGTTTGTTGTTAACCAGGTGTGTCCTGTTAGATTGACTGTTAAAGCTATAAATAACACTTGATATTTGTTCCAGAACAACAGTCAGTGACATCATGGATAACCTCCACAGGCAGGGGTGGACTTATTTCAAGCCACTTTAGGAGCAGAAATACAGATATAATACCACCAGATGCAAAACACCCATCAGCAATAAGAATCAGAAAACGAAACATTGACTTGACTGTCAGAATTATTTAACACCAGAAAAAGTGACTCTGAATTTCACAGTAAAAAATAAGAATACATGGACTGCTCATTGTTTCTTTTGGAATAATTAACACTACTAACCCTGCCATGTTGAGAATGTACACTATATGTACTCTATATGACTATAGACTTCCATTCTAATGATTGAGTCAGGTGTCAGTCATGTCATGGAAAGTGACCTTTGCTATTTTGTTCAATTTCTTACCTGCTAAATCTGCCCTGGTAAACTATAAGCGCTACCATTTTTTTGTGAAATGGAAGAATCCAAGAGTTAACTCAAATTCACAGAGTGGGGCTGTCAAATGCTGAAGCATTTAAAAATTTTAGAAATTACTCTTGCATCACTCATTACATTCTTGTGTCTTGTGTCTTGTCTTGTGTGTAGCACCAGGGTCCTGGAGGAACGTTATTTCGTTTCACTGTGTACTGTGTATATGGCTGAAATGACAATAAAATCCTACTTGACTTGACTTGACTTGATTGATTGATTCCGATGGCCACTGAAAGCAAACATAGCACAAGAACTGTGCAGCAAATGCTTTACAAAATGGCTTTCCATGTTCATGCCACAGCATAAAGACATTTTAGACAACCATATGCTTCTAACTTTATGGTAACAGTTTGGGTAATGCTGTTTCTTGTTCCAGCAAGACTGTGCCCCAGGTAGAAAATGATAAAAATAACAATGACCTGCACAGAGGCTTGACCTCAACCCCACTGAACACCTCTGGGATGAATTGGAACATCAATTTTAAAAGCCAGGTTTTCTCATCCAGCAGCAGTGACCTCACAAACGTCCTTTTGATTGAATGAACCAAAGATTCCAAAACACACTCCACAATCTTGTGTAAAGCCTTCCCGGAAGAGGGGTTATAGTCACAAAGGGAGCCGTTACATATGAATGTCCATGGTTTTAATGGGATGTCCAACAAGCTCATACAGGTGTCATGTTCCATACTTTGGCCATATAGTGTACTTAAGCCTGGCTGGTTGCATGAAGACTTGAACAGACAACTGCATTTGTGTTAGCTAAGGTATAAAAAAGTCAAAATTGGTTGTGCTCTCTGTATATACTGTATATGCACAACAACAAAAAATTAAGTTAATAAGCCACAGCATGAAGTTATGGGAGTGATGGAAGCTGGGTTAAGAAAAGAGGTAAGGATTACAAAGCAGCAGAATGGTTTTATGCTGAGAAAGAGCACTACATATACCATACAGTTTGCCCCGATGGTGTTGATGAAGTATAGAGAAGGTCAGAAGTAGTTGCATTGTGCCTTTGTAGACTAGAGAACGCATATGATAGGGTGCCTAGAGAGGAGTTGTGGTTTTGTATGATGAAGTCAGGACTGACAGAGAAGTATGTGAGAGTAGCACATGATATGTATGAGGGCAGTGTGACATAGGTGAGGTCTGCAGTAGGAGTGTTGGATGCTTTTAATGTCGATATGGGTTTACATCAAGGATCAGCGCTGAGCCCATTCTTGTTTGCAATGGTGATGGACAGGCTGACACAAGATTAAACAGAAGTCTCTATGGATTATGATATATGCAGATGACATTGTGATCTATAGTGAGAGTAGGGAGCAGCTTGAGAAGATCCTGGAGAAGTGGAGATATACTCTAGTGAAGAGAGGAAGGAAATTCTGTAAAAAACAAAGTCAGCATACATGACTGTGAATAAAAATGAGGACAACAGAATGGGGGCAGTGGTGGCCTAGTGGTTAGGGTGTTGGCCACATGTTCGGAGGATCGGGGGTTCGAACCCCTTCCCAATAGGTTGCCCTGAGGTGCCCTGTCCAGGGTGCGTCCCCCGTCCTCGCCCTGTGTGCGCTGGGTTGGACACCGGCACTCCCCCGCGACCCCGTTTGGGACAAGCGGCAGATAATGGATGACAACAGAATGGTTCGCTTGCAGGGAGCAGAGGTGGCAACGGTGAAAGTTTAAATACTTAGGGTCAACAGTCCAGAGTAATAATGGGGAGTGCAGAAGAGAGATGAAGTAGTGAAGCAGGCAGGTTGGACTGCGTGAAGAAGAGTGGCAAGAGTGATCTGTGACAGCAAGAGTGATGGGAAAAGTTTACAGGATGGTAGTGAGACCAGCTATGCTATACGAGTTGGAGACAGTGGCACTGATAATTAGACAAGATTAGAAACAACTATATTTGAAGAACAGCTCAGGTTGGATGACTTGAGGCAAAGTCAGAGAAGCGAGATTGTGTTGGTTTGGACATGTGCAGATGTGAGACTAGGAGTATACTGGAAAAATGTTGAGGATGAAGCTGCCAGGCAAGAGAAGAGGACGACCAAAGAGAAGGTTTAGAGATGTGGTGAGAGAGAATATGCAGGTAGGTGGTGGGAAAGAGGAAGATGCAGAGGATCGGAAGAAATGGAAAAAGATGATCTGCTGTGGCAACCCCTAAACAGGAGCAGCCGAAAGCAGATCAACTAATAAACAAATGCCAAATAAATGGACAAATGCACATCAATATTTAGACCTATATCTTTTAACGTTTCGTGTACTGTTTTACTTTCGTCAAATCCCACAATACATGAATAGTCAGCACAGGAACTTTCAATGGCTGAATCTAAAATGGGTCCATACTACCATATAAGTTCCAAAATCTACAATCAAACATCGCCCTATAGGCCATCGCCATTTAGGAATAGTTAGACAATATGCACTGTTTGGATATGAGGTCCACCATATAGAGAACTGGTAGCCATCTGTGATTTAGCCTCTGTGCAGGTTCCAGCAGGGGATAAAAATGAGTACAGTAACAACAGAATTAATGTATTAAACAGAACTTAATAGAAATTAATTGCATTCATTTGTAAAATCTGCTTTGGCTTTATTTATAAGCAACACACACACGTTTGTGAACAAGCTTACATTTACATTTACGGCATTTAGCAGACGCTCTTATCCAGAGCGACTTTCATATCCTAATTACAGGGACAGTCCCCCTGGAGCAATTCAGGGTTAAGGTTCTTGCTCAGGGACCCAGTGGTGGTAGTGCCAGAGGTAGGATTCGAACCTGGGAACTCTTGAGCCATAGATCCATAGGCAAGCATCCTACCACTGGACCACCACCACCTACATTTAAGCTCACGATACAAGCAAAGTCAAAAATAATGAATTATGAAAAGGCAATAGCAAGAGAAACACATTGCACAAAACCCACACAATAATAGAAGCTACTAAAACCTGATGCAACTATAATAGCTATCAAGTAACATTCAGTGTATGGATGCAAACCAAAACAAATTCTGACTTATCAAATATGAGACAGATTATCGTGAGAAATAGTATGTATACGTGCTCAGGGAACAGGATCAAACAAATTAAGCATCTGGCATCTTGTAAACGGGGACAGTTGTGTCTTGTTTGTTAGGAACTTGGCCCCATCATCGGAAGGTTGTGGGTTCGAGTCCCTGTTCAGAAGGTTGCCCTGAAGTTCTCCTGTCCCCCAAGTGGTGCTGCCCACTGCTCCTGATGTGGTTACAACCAGTGTGTATGATTGGTTCAAATGCCAAGGACACATTGCATTCACTGTTCAGTGCTTGTGTATCAGTACACGAATTTCATTCATTCATTCATCCATCAAGTATGAAAAAGTAAAGCGCTACAATATATACAGCTTCCCATGGCCTTTCATCAATCGCCACTTTATGCAGGACGCAAAGCTGTGTCAAAAAAACACAGTTGTACGAACTGTCAGCATTTCTGTTAACATCTCACTGCCTTTAACTGCAGACAGTGGATTTAAAGGAAACCTCGGAGATCTGCCTGTAGTTGCAAAAAGCCCCACGACTCTGATTTTTCCTATATTATTAACACTGTTCACTCTGGGACTCAAATAAAGGACATGTAGAATCAACAGCCTAGGAGGTAGACAGAGAATAAAGCGCTGTAATTTGAGCTCAAAGGCGATCCGAATGTCGTCGATCTTATAAATGGGATCCTATATTTGTAATCTGCAAACTTTGACACCACTTCAGCTGTAGAAACTCGGTGTTTTGAGAAGCGGGAAGTAGCGTTGTCAGAAAGTGATTGACATGCAGTTTGACCAATGAACACGGGCGAAGTAGAAAACGGCAGCCAATGGAATTTAGGAAGAAGGGCGGAACATCCTGTACGTGACGCGATTTTCACGGTCAACAGTGGAAGCCCCACCTTTTGTGTTTCCCGCACCGTCAATCAAAATAGAAAAAAATAGACCCGAAACACCGAGCGCGGCCCGCCTCCGACAAAAATTATCATGTTAGGCGTGTAATTAAACCGAGATTTTTTTCTATTAAAGTTGTTTCTGCACCGGCTGGTATGTAACGTTCAGCACAATTTTTCCTTTAGACGCTTTCCGCGGCCCTGCCCGAGCTAATGCTAATGCTAACTATGCAGGCTGGCCGTGCTAATCTCTCCGCGCTAACGGTCTACGCTAGCTAAGGCGAGGCGGCTCCCGAAGCGCAGTATCTCTCTCGTCTTTTGCTCGTCTTTGTGGGGATGCAGCGGTCTCGAGAGTAGAGCGGGTATTTGCTTCGTCGCCGCACCCCGTTCCTCTCTCCTTTTCTCCAGCAGCCCGAGTAGCCCGAGAGGAAATGGCTGCCCTGGACGTGGACAGCAGTCAAAGCGAGTTTCCGCAGCAAGATGGTAGCAGGGGAGAGCAGGTACTGTGCTCCGTTTTCGTCTCTTTTCGCTCCCCGGGCGGGTTTGGTTGGAGGTAAAATGCATGGTGCTTTGTGAAGTTCACACGTTTTTAAAAATTGTTGTGGAAAAAAAGTGGTACTTCCTGTGTGGCTCCGCACTAACGGCCACCCACTTTCCCTGTGTTTAAACCCGCCCATTGTGGGTAGGACACGCAGCCGTCACCGCTCGCGCTGCTGGCAGCGACCTGCAGCGAGCTCGGCTCGCCGGCCTCCGAGAGGGAGAGCGGCGCTGCCGCTGCCGTGGTAAGTCACCGCCTCCGCTGCCCCTAGATGAGATTAGCCCAAAAAAGAAACAGCCACCCCACAGTTCTGTGCCCAGCCGAATTATAAAACGACATTTTACACTCCACAATGCTTACTTTTTAGGTTCTAGACACAATGCAAGCGTGCCTCATAGGCACGACTTTATTATTAACCACACCGTGTACATCAGACTGTCAGGCCTTATCAGGCTGATAATGTAGCTCTGCCAGTGTACTGATGTCATTTTTGGGTTGACTAAACACCGTGTGAATCAAAAACCACCATGTTGTTTTTTAAATTTAAATTTAAAAAAATCAAATTTGATCACATCCCTCCCCCCGTGGTGACCTGGTAGTTAAGGACTAGGTCCCACCATCGGAAGGTTGTGGGTTCTAGTGCCAGACCAAGAGGTTGCACTGAAGTACCCTTGAGCAAGAAATACACCCCAAGCTCTCCTGGTGCTCTGGATATGCCTGCCTACTGGTCCACTTAGGTGCGACGGGTTAAATGCAGTGAAGTGTTTTGTTGTGGTTTACTGTGTGCTGTGCCGTGGTTTCCTTGCCAAGAGAAAGTCACTTTCAATTTGTTTGATTCTTTAATAGAATTAGTAACTGTACAATTACAGCCTGCATTCTGTTTATTGTAATTTGATCTAACTTGCTCTGCCACATGCTCCATTCTGTTGCAATACTGTGCCATTTCCTTCTCAGTAAGACTATCACTTTTCTTTTCCTCTGTAGGCAGCAGACTCCACATCAGTGCAGTTAACGTCAGAACGATGGGATGGAATCAAGGATGAGTCCAGTATTGTGCAGCTGCCCAGCACAGGCATAGTCACGTCTAACGGCCAGTACGTTCTTCCTATTCAGAGCCTTCAAGGCCTTCAGAGCCAACCCATCTTGTTATCATCAGGAACAGACTCCTCTGCCAATGCAGTGCCTAACATCCAGTACCAGGTTATCCCTCAGATCCAGACGGCAGATGGACAGCTGAGCTTCTCTACCTCCACGGTGGAGGGCAGCACACTGACTCAGGATGCATCAGGGCAGATCCAGATTCTCCCTGATGGTTCTCAGACCATCAGTGTAGCTGGTGCTGCATCAGCCAGCATTCTCAGCAACAGCCAGAACCTCATGGCCCAGCCTGGCCAGGTGCAGCAGATCCAAGGAGTTACATTGGGAAGTTCAGCCTTTAACAGCCAGGGGCAGGTGGTTGCTAATGTGCCTGTAGGCTTGCCTGGGAATATTACCTTTGTGCCCATTAACAGTGTAGATTTGGACTCACTGGGGCTGTCTGGAGCCCAGACAATAGCCACAGGCGTGACTGCTGATGGACAGCTAATTATGACCAATCAGGTGTTGGAAAACTCAGAGGGTTCGGAGAAAGCTGGAGAACAGCTATCACAACCGACATTAGTGGTCAGCAACACTAATGCAGCAACAGATATGTTTGTGCCTACCACATCTTCCTCCACGTCATCTTCAGATTTGCCCACCAGCACAATAGATGGCACAGGTGTGCTAACCCAGGCTGCAGCAGTACCCGAGCAGACAGAGGGCTACCTCTCTCAGGGGCAGGTGTCAGCAGGGCAGCAAGTGATTCAGCTACAACAGGTGCCGCTCCAGACTAGTGATGGGCAAGTAGTTCAGCAGCAGTTATCTGCTCAGGGGCAACAACATCTACCGAACGTACAGCTCATAAACCCAGGGACCTTCCTCATTCAGGCACAGACTGTCACACCATCAGGACAGATACAGTGGCAGACCTTTCAGGTAGGGTATGGAATGTATTAAGTGCACTGTTCACATTGTATTGATATGTATAATGAACTGGTGTTTGATATTAGTAATAGGTAATTGGATTAATGGATTGGATTAAAAAATGGATTTTAAAAATCTGTTCTTGGACATTTTTATTACATGGTTTTTCAAAGATCATCAACTTTTTGCTGAAAACAAACGGTATCACAAAGTTTCTAATTTTGTTCCCACTTCAGGTTCAGGGTATTCAGAATCTCCAGAACTTGCAGCTCCAGACAGCACCAGCCCATCAGATCACTTTAGCTCCAGTGCAAACTCTCTCTCTTGGGCAAGGGGCTTCACTGGGCTCCACTCCTGTTAGTATCAGCTCTGGGCAGATCCCTAACCTACAGACAGTCACAGTTAACTCTGTTGGCCAGGCAGGGATCCATCTCCAACAGGCTGATGACACAGACAGTCCTGGAGGTAATACTGCTACTATGTACTGAATAAAAATTATTAATGATATAAATTAACAATATGTTTTAACTCCTCATTCCCTTACATGCTGTTAACCACTGGGGAACCACTGAATTAGCTCAGAGGTTGTAACATTTAAACAGACACACTGACTGATACCTGAACTGTGTTACTTATATACTATTAAAATTGATGTTATCAGATTTTTATGTGTGTTGGGAGTTCTCTAAGCAAAAGTTTGAACAAATATCATGATGGGTGAAAACTAATTATAATTTTTTTCTATTTAGATATTCACATAAAGGAGGAGCCAGATTCAGAAGAATGGTCTCTTGGTGGGGACTCCACTCTGAATACTAATGACCTTTCTCACCTGCGTGTGAGATTGGTGGAAGAGGAGATGGAAGGGATGGGACAAGAGGGTAAACGGCTGCGCAGGGTTGCATGCACCTGCCCCAACTGCAAAGAGGGCGGTGGGAGGTAAGTTTTGTAACCATAATAATTATCTGACAAACTTGGTAGAAGAGTGGGCTAAAATGCTCAGGAGTCTTAGTAGACTGTTGTTATTTTTACTCAATTTGATTGATGTGTTGGTTTTTTTAAGCAGAGGCAAGGGGAAAGACCTGCTTCAAAGAAAATACATTTTGCAAGCAACAAATATTAAAATATGTTTATTGTAGGGGTTCAAACATGGGCAAGAAGAAGCAGCATGTGTGCCACATAGCAGGCTGTGGAAAGGTGTATGGGAAGACCTCTCATCTGCGAGCCCATCTGCGCTGGCATTCAGGAGAGAGACCCTTTGTTTGCAACTGGATGTTTTGTGGCAAAAGATTCACTCGTAGCGATGAACTCCAAAGACATCGGAGAACACATACAGGTACATTAATTCATGTGCACTAATGCATTTGTGTTTTCTACTGGTGCCAGTGTGCTGCCTGAAAGAAGGAATTTTGTGACTTAACTGGCTAAATATGGCCTAATCCTTTCAGAGCTCTCACACAGTAGTGAGTAAATAAGTTTGAATATTTGCAAAAGGCCTTTTTTTTTCTTCTGTGAACTACACTAATGTACATGTCCATTATATTCAGTTTGACTGTATTCAGCTTTATCAGGGTGTAAGACAGAACTTGATAGTCATTAAATTTAAAGTTAAAATATTAAAGTACAATTTGCATATGTTCATTACATTATTGTGTATTTCTAATCTTTTTTGTGTGGCAGGAGAGAAGAAGTTTGTGTGTCCCCAATGCTCCAAGAGGTTTATGCGCAGTGACCACCTGGCCAAGCACATAAAGACACATCAGAATAAGAAAGGTGGCAGTGGCACAGTGGTGGCAAGTGTGGACACAACTGCCTCTTCCGATAGCATCATCACTTCAGGCGGTACAACGCTCATCCTTACCAACATCCAGCCCGGCGCCGTGCAGGGCCTTGCTACAGTCAACGCTACCGTTAATACGTCCAACTCACAGGACCTTCTCACTACAGGAGAGATCCCGCTGCAGCTAGTCACAGTCTCGGCCAGCGAAGCCACTGAGTGACCCACAGGAGTAGCCAAAGGGGAGGATGTGGTAGACTCTAAAGGAAGGAACCACTTTGTAGGGATGCTACTGAACATTGTTTTTGGCTGCAAAGATTAAGTAGCTTCCTTTTTCCACCATCCTCTCTAATCACATCTCCCGTCTGGACTTTGGTTTGACCATAGACTCTCACATTTATTCTGCTTTTTATACCCACACAGATTCTCATTTACGTAAATATATACATTTACGTAAATGCATATATATATATATATATATATACATATATATATACACATATATATATTTTACAATAATAGAATATTGATTTATGTTTGTCTGCAGTCTTTATATGGCGAGAGTGGAGCAGAAGAGAATCGTTTAATGTGGTTCCCATATAAAAACACTGAAATGCCTTATTTTGTATCATACTCTGTTATGTACAAAAGTAGAGTTGCTGATGAATTGTTAAGCAACTGTTTCAATATGTATGTGTCTGAATGGGAGTAGTCTTTAAAGGAAGCTGCATATCCAGTTAATGGGAGGGATCTTTATCCAATGTTGTGGCTAGGTTAGGCAGTGTTTGGCATTAGGTTGCAACACCATAAGGGAGGTTATTCAATGTAAAACATGAATGAACGCTAGAATGAAATGTGCCATTTGCTGGCAGTTATGAAGTTCTTCATGTCCAAATGTGTCCAAGTGTCTGCTGATGCTCTTTTCTGAAAACATTCATATATAATTTCTTCTATGTGGTCACTTTTTTTTTTTTTTTTAATCAAAATAAGGCTTTGCAAGGCTCCCTCTCTAAGCTGAAGCATTGTGAAGACATTTGCAGGTGGCAAAGCAAACAAAAAAAAAAAACAATCAATGTAATTAAAAACTGCTCCTTTTTCTTGAACCTCTTACAGCTGATCCGGTGTAATGCATTTGTTGTCAAGTCTTTTTGAGCAAGAAAATATTTATATGAGGCTTTGCATAGTAAACTGGTTTTGTGGTGTCTACTTCTCTTGATTGAGCTTTTAATTTTTTTTAATGTATAGTAATTCCAATGTCACTTTTATAAGCTATCTAAACTGAATTGTAATCAGAATCATTGATAAAAATGGGCAGATCTGTGTTTTAGAAATCAGTGAAGTTTCACAGTGTTTGGTCGCATGAAGCGACAAAGATTTCTCTGTTGGACATGTCTGGTATCTCTCTTTCTGGGTTGCGTGTGTACAACTGTGCCACATTTTTATCAGGTAGGAGAGCTGCATTTAATGGCCATTCTGCCTCTAGTGTTCAAGCTGTTCACATCGAGTTCAATCAAATCAGTCCTAAAATGTTTATGGAGAAATTGACTGACCTAATACTTCTAACAAGCAAAGAGTCTTTACTTTCTTGTTTAGGTCAGTCTGGTCTGTATGAGAAGTGTAGGAATTTTAATGTGTATAAATGGACCTGTTCTAATGGGATTTGCATTAAATTTGATTGAATGAAGTCAGAGCTAGCGGGTTTTGACTTTGCTCTGATCTGCCACCACCAAGTGAGGAAGTGGCAAAGGCACCCAATGGACAGCAGAGACAGGAAAATTGTCCTTTTCACATGACACTTGTTCATTATACCCAATTTGATAAAGAGCTTTTGTAAAGAAAACATACATCTTTCTATATTTCCCAAGTTGTGGAAGGACTTACACTCTTTTTGCCTTCCAGTATATGTCCAAGTATGCAGTTTGGTCTTTAAGTGATGGTGTATGATTTTTTTTTCCTCTCAATTTCTAGGGTTATTTTTGCACTTTCATATGACATTATTTCATGTACTCCAGACATGAATTTTGAGTTCTATTGCCAGTCAGTTTTTTCAAAGTGAGTTTTTTCCAAACTAAATTACCCAATTTTGTTGACATGGAAAATGGAATGAAATGGAAATAGCCATTGCTAAATTGTAACTGATGAAACACTTGTTTTCTGAATTTTTTTATTAATATTTGAATTTGATGCCCTAGTTTGTGATGTCAGAGCTGATCTTCTACACTATATATATAGCATTGTAACATGTCTCTTGTATTTTTATTTGGTCGTTTTCCAAAAACTTCATACTATTGTACAATGCCCACTTTTGAGGGCAGCTTTTTATTTCACACTAAAATGACTAAACGGAATCCTGGTTGTTCTTCTGTTTTCTTAACAGTTTCTTTTAATAGTGCAATTAATTTCAGTATTCTAGGGATCACATTTTTTTGGAAAATGGAATTGAATATTACACTGAATATTGAAGGTTTATCCCCTTAGACCATTTGCCCTTTCAATGTATATATTGGAAGAAATTGCAAACCCATCCCCAGAGTAATTGTGTTTCACCTCCTTGTATGTAAATCTTGTCTGTCTTCTGTCCTCATTGTTTGTGTGTGTGTGTGTGTGTGTGTGTGTGTAAGTAAGCCTTGGGTGTATTCCAGCAGATGTCACTACATCCACAGCCTCAGAGGGGGAGGTCACCTGACCCGTGGACCACTTCCTGCCCTTCTGTGATATGCTCTGATGATCCTGTCAATCTATTTCCCAATGGATATTAGGAGGATAGGAGTCAATGTGGTTGGTGGGATAAATACTAAGCTTACAATTTTGGTGAAGTCAACCTATGGATTTACATTTATAGCTTTAAAAAGAGCTACACTTCCTGCTTCGCATTTTAATATAATCATTTAACTGATCATTTATTAGCAGTAATTTAAATCAAAATTATTTTCCCTATTATTTTTAAATGTTGATGTTTTTTTAATTAACCTAATAATACAGTATAATCTCAATGTTTTGGCACGAGTAAGTTAATTTTGGTTGTTTTTGGTTTGACGGAATTTCTCTAATTGTTCTGTTCACCAAATTGACATACATTCTGTATTCTCTGCTGTTCCACAAGAAAAGCAAAAAGCACAGACACTAAAACACTGTGAACAAAACACAGCATCACAAACGTTTTAAGTTGTCTTGTTCCCAGCAACGAGGTTAGCTTGAATGGAAGTAGGTCTACTAAAATCTTTTATCTGTCATATCAAAGTGAAAAGCACATGTTCTTGCATTAAAGTCAATTTGCAATAGATGAGATCCAGAGAAAAGCAGGTCTGTGAACGTTAAGAAAGGACACGTCCATTCCCTGGCACCTTTCATTTGCATAATTTAATGAATTCAATTCATTGTAATGCAATACAGAGTGCACCACGAACATGGAATGACAGTTTGAGTTAATGAAATGTGTTAACGGTATCATCATTTACTTGTATGTTAATTAGTCCAATTAATTTCCAGTGCACGGTAATCTGAATATTGTAATAGTGCTGTGCAGGCCTGCAGGAAGGGGGGAGAGAAGGACAGAGATGGAGAAAAGGGCAATTCAGGGTTCATGAATCACAGCTTTACCTTTCCACTGCATGATCACAGCCATTACTGCAAGGTCTTGCTGGAGTTTCAGCCAACTACACTCTGCCATGGATTCAGGATTCGGTTCTCCTGAATATGGACCACCCAACATAGCCTTCAGCTGCATACTGGCAGATAAGACTCTTACAAACGCGGCCTGATAGGTGAGTTTTGTGTCGTAAGTTCTTTCTGACCTTGTGTCATGTACAGTGCTTGCTTTTTCTCTCCTGATAGAGGGATGAGGGACAGAATGCTCTATATTGCCATAAAGGCAGCGCCTGTGGTGCGAGGAGATCGATTTTGGCCCTGCATGGAGCCATGACCACGCGGACATACTGATAAGTGGAATTGCTCCAGCGCGGATAGAGGAGGAAAGGGGAGAGTTTCTGCTGGACTGCCCAGATAAAGGCCGCCATCTGGGGCCACTTCTTTGTAGCAGGCCTCCCAGGGCAAGGTAGCTGGAACTGTGTGGGTGAGGTCCATACTCATAGCACTCATAACTGTTGTTTTTGTTGGTTTCTGCATTATCGAAGCTGATTTTTCATTAAGGGGGTGTGCTGCATATTGAAAGCCCGGGATGTTGTATGAGTATGTGCAACTAGAAGAAGAAAAGCTGATGACGTTAAAGGGAGAGTGGAACCTTAGTCTACTGATTAAAGATTGCAGTGAGAGAATTTTGTCCTTCTCCAATTATTTGGCAGGGCACTACCTCTCGGTTGTGGCTGCCTTATCAAATCCCTCATATCAGCATCTACATTAGGGCGCTGCAGCGGCGAACCTTGTTGATATGTTAATGCTGATGTTGCTTTGGTGTTTGTAGAAAACAACGGCCAGCCCCTCAAGAGGCCCCAGCGCAGGACAGAGGCAGAGGACGACAGGTTTTAATTTAAAAGGAAAGGGGAATTCAGCGGGTGCAATTTTAGGTGTGATTCAGAATGGAGGGGTATAATTCCAAGTGTTCTCTTACATCTTTGAAACTGTATGGGGTTTGTGGAGGAAAATGGCTTTTGCATATTCCTTCTTTGCTGGCTCACTCATTCTGAATTGGAGAGTAATTGCACAGTCTTCCACTTTTTTTTTTTTAGTGCAATTCATGTGCAAAATACATAAATAAGATAACTGGGAGGATTCTAGAGAGTAGCAGGGAATGGATAATATAATAGCATAAAGGCATTTTCTGCTGTATTTGTGATACAATTAGGTATTCCTCAGGGAGCTGGGCTTTTTGAGACTGGTTCGTAATAGGAACAGTTGGCAGAAATTGTGTATTTTATTCTTTACTATAGGATTTCACACATTAAAAAACTCTGAGGCCTCGTGCCTCTCCCGTTTAATCTAACTGCTTGACTGCTTCATCTTTTTCATTCTGTCTTTTTTAAAGCTTTATACAGGAGGGGAAATATATAGCAGCAATTTACTGAGATGACCAACATTCATTCAGACTGAAAGAGGCAAAAACTTTGCAAAGTGTGTCTGGAAAAACAATCCCATGTTTGTAACCAATATGAAGATCATTTCATTCAGTCAATTAAAGCCTGTGCTGAATATACTTATTACGGTAAATCTTTATTATGCAAATTGACATAACCTAATGTTGTCTTGTTAATCAATTTCAGTTTGAGATCAGTCAATTATGCATTAGTTGTACAGTTTCTACCATTTGTTTTACTGATTTCAAATGTATAATTCGCATTTTGTTTACATAATTTCAAAAACAGTTTATGGTTTTTTCTATATTAGAGAATTTTCCTTCACAATAACCTCCTTCACAAAAAATTATTCTATATTTCTGTAATATTTTGAGATGCATATTGTTCATTTTTATTGGTAAAACCTCTTAAAGGAGCACATTGTTTTATTAAATTTGTCAATTTTAATAGGTGTGTCTATTTTAGTGTTATCTGATTAATTGTTTCCCTTCATTTCATAACAGTATCATTACTTTGAAATGTAAATATGTACTGTATGTGTATGTATTCCATATTATAATCATAAGGACAATTTTAGTGCAATGTGATGTTTTAATGTGATAATTTTTCCCAGAAATGCTGCTTTCATTACTTTTTTCCAGGGGTTATGTTCTGACGTCCTGGTGGTTATGCTGTCAGTTTGTCAGATGGAGCTGGAAGTTTCTCGTCTGTGCTTCTCTTTCTCCTCTAACTGTCTTTAGAAAGTGAAAGCTCTCAATGTACCTCCTACCCACTCGCTCTGCATTCACCACACACTCCTGCCCTTGATCAACTGCACAACACACACACAATGAAGCAGATCATTTTCCACGGGCAAGACAACTCAGCATGGATCAACTCAATAATCTGATATTCCCCTACTGCTGAATATGGCCAATTTTGCAGCAGGTCAGTGTTTGTCCTGTTTTTTTTCTTTCCCCAAAGTAGAGCCAATTTAGTGACCTCCCTCTACAGTGCCAGCAGGGCTCAAGGTGTGTGTGTGTGAGTGTGTTTGAAAGACTGAAAAGTAGAGATATTGGAGGGTGAGAAAATAGATTTAGAGAGAGGGAGAGAATGACATTGTGTTCAGGGCATTAGTTTTGAAGTGATAGGGTACCTGCGGTGGGTGAGATTGGGGGGGGTATTATGCAAACTATTGCTCTGGAGACCCAAAATGCATAGCTTTGAATTGTTTTTGTGGCTGAGTTTCCTGCCATTATTTGTCATCTGCATTTCACTGAGGTGTCTTGGAGGATGCAAGTCTGAGAGTAACAAGGCGAGCAGGAAAACAGAAAGCATCCCGAGCTGCAATTGTTTGATGTGTTTTCTCCGGCCGAGAGAGGTGTGTGTGATGCTCACAGGGTCTAATTAGGTGCTTTCTTGTTTCAGGGGAAATTACAGGTTTGTATCTCTCAGCTCTTTCAGGGAGGAAAATTTAAATAATATTATTCTTTGTCATTTTTGTTTGTTTAAGAGTTGTTTAAATGATACATTTTCTTTCAGGAAGTGCAGGGCTGACAAACTTCCTTTTGAAATGCACAATTTCTACTTTGCTTTTTTTCAGATTTTATTTAACAGTAAGTGTAAAAGGAAATACAGAAGTATATATTTTGGTCACACTTTATTTTTAAAGTCTTCTGTAGATTACCTTCAGCTGATCACTATGGCTTATGGCTAGGTTTACAATTAGAGTGTTGAGCTGAGCGTTAAGGTTAAGGGTAGGTTAAGGTTAAGTTACACTCATTAGACATTCAGTTGCATAAAACCCTTATTTACTTTAAAGTTAAAATAAGCAAAATAAAGTGTTATTTTTTTCTGTATGCAATATTGAACAGGTGTTTATCATTCAGAGCAATTCTGTTCATTCCTTCTGTTCCCATCAATCTCAGGCCTTTAAAGTCCTATAACGCTTTCCGTTTCACTTGCACAGCAAAAAATTATAGAATCAATACATTTTTCCATTCTACTTTCAATTTACAGCCGTATGATGCATTTGATTTCCATTTGCCTGCCTAAAACCTCAGTATTACTTCCACCTTTTCTCACCGCAATCACATCTCAAGAGCAGTTGTTCACTATGAGAGCCTGGGGTTCAGGTAGTGATCAGACAGAAATTGCCTCTGTTTTGTGGAAATGTATATTAAACAGTGTGAGACACTGAATGGAGGGGAGGTCACTGCTGGGTCCCCATGGCGACAGTTGCCGGAAGTACGGGAGCAAGTATCTTACCGCCTCACCAAGCTCCTTGGAGTGGCAGGTGTCTGATGGCTCTGCATATCTTCCACCATGTCTTTGGCAGGCTTGACACAGGTAATATGTGGTGGGGTGCCATGGCGTCCATACAATGGTGATGTACATATCATTTTCCTGGCTGACTGATTGAAGACTGTAATCTGGGCAGGACTGTCTCTCTGATTACAGCCGTCCGTCTGCAGCAGTAAAAAAAAAACAGCACCACAGCTGGGCTCTGTTCTGTGTGCTACTGCTGCTCTCTCTCTCACTCTCTCTCTCTCTCCACAGCCCCGGAGTTCTGCCCCGAGGGCCAGCGCAATCTCCATCCCATTTGTACTCTGCTTACGCTTGTTGATGAGACACAGTGGTCAAACAGCGGCTGTCTGCAGGCGTCCGACTCACATAGGTTTGACTCCCAAGGTCACCGCGCAGCACTCCCTCCCCCACCCTGCTCCCTCCAACAGAACACAACGCTCAAAAGAAGAGGAAACTTCTTGTAATGCCTCTTTCTTTGAGTTGTGTTTCTCTATTTTCTCTGAGTAGCCGTGATTACAGACTAGGCCTCTCTACAGGAGTGACCCCTACAGCGGTCTACACCCGGCTTGCAGATAGCAGAAAATGCCAGTGAGTAAGTGGCTGGAAGAATGGGTGTTTTACATGAAGGAACACTTTTCTTTTGAAAGCCCCGTCACACATACAATTCCCTTTCTTCGCATACACACACACTGAAAGAGTGCCCTGAATGTTTTTCCCCAGAGATGTCATATATTCTTGCACACACACACACACACACGCATATGTACAGGCACATACAATCTGCCCTAGTAACATTGTCTTTCACATTAATCTTTTCCTTAAATGAGGAAGATTTCAGTTTTGACAGTAGGTCGCTGCTCAGCAGACGGTATGCAACACATTAGTGCATGTTCCATAGCACATTAGCATGGTTTCCCAAGGGAGGGGTGATGTGTTCAGGGCGATTGCCCCTGACACACGTTACTGCACTTACACTATGTTAGAACTGCTGTCATTACCACTTACTGCCCGTTCTCATGGCAACTCATGGTCATGTCGAGCAGCATTAGCAGGTATTGCCATGGTGAAGTGAACACTATCAGGCACCTCTGCCAAAAGAGGCTCTCATTATCTTATGATTGGGCACTTTTGAATCATTTAAAGAAAAAGGCAATAGCTTTAACTCTTAAAATCAACAATATTTACAGGTCATAATTAACTGTCAATGAATAAATGTAAGTATTTTCATTCATTTGGTATTTTGTTGCTTTCTTTGAGCATTTCCGTTTTCAGTTTGCATGCATGCATATATATATATATACACAAACATACACACACATTATATAATTTTTTATATACACATTTTTCATACCTTAGACAGCAACAACAATACTGGAGGTTTATTGATGGGGAATCTTTTAAAAACTCAAAAGCCATGTTTATATTTGAATGCTAATATTGTCGTCCAAGATTAATGCCATCATGAATGAAAACCTGGATAGGCTGGAAATCTCATTCAGGAGTGCTGAAAAGATGTTTTATAGTTTTATTCTAAACTCATACACACTCCAAGCCAGATTTTTGGGCCCACACTCAGATAAAAAAAAAAACCAAAAAAAAAACTAGCAGATGGAAAGATGGAAAGGAAGGAAGATCTGGAGAGTTAGTTAAAATGGAAGGGATGAAGGTTAATTTCTTCAACATCACACAATTCCTTCTCGTGTAAGTATCATTGGACAAAAATTTATTCTTCAACAGTCTTCTATAATTCCCAAGCATCCTTCAAAATTGTGCCAAAATTACTTTATCCAGTCCGAAGAAAAGCAAAGTTTTTAAGAATTATGTCTTGACTTTTACAGTCTCCAGATCTTTCTCCCTTTAAACTGGCATGGAACAGTCTTGACCGACAAGTAAAAAAAAAAAAAGGAGCATGCAGCCTTGACACTAGTGGGTTTTGGTTCTTTCTTGCAACTTCAACAATTTCAGACAGTTTTGATGGTGTTGAAGATGTAGTCTTTCTAGAGTCACTGGGGAGTGTCCTAGAGAAGACACCATGTTGGGCTGTTTGGACCTACTGTTTAATAGTATATGGTGGTCAGGGATAATGCCTTTTCAGTGCTACATGGTGTTAATGCCACACATTGTTAAAAACAGACTGGAGTGTGGTTCAACTACCATGGAGCAGTGGAAGAAGGTGTT
Organism: Hepsetus odoe; assembly: GCA_017165825.1. Taxonomy (NCBI): domain Eukaryota; kingdom Metazoa; phylum Chordata; class Actinopteri; order Characiformes; family Hepsetidae; genus Hepsetus; species Hepsetus odoe. Next base: position 13,634,831 of record CM029369.1, read on the forward strand.
CTGTTCTGATGAATCACATTTACTTTTCATTATGAAAATAGCCAGGTATGTGTGTGTCACACACCTAGGTATGAAATGGCAACAGGACGGCATGCCATCAGAGGCAGTGTGATGCTGTAAATGCTCTAAACACTGTTCTTCTGGAAAACATTTGGTCTCCTTAATCATATGGATTACTTTGACGCACATCGCCTGTCTAAACCTAAACATTGTTGCAGACCAAGTACGCAACCTCATGGCAATGGTATTCCTTAACAGCAGTGGTCTCTTTCAGAAGGAGAATGCAATCTGCTCGACTGCAAAAATGTTTAATCGTTTGATACACCTACAAAAAAGGCAGGGTTTTTTTAAATGATGGTGTACAAATTATAAAAATGAAGTTGTTGACAAAGCAATTTTTTTTTTTACAAAAGGTGTAGTGGTGATGTGTGTGTGAGAGCTAATGGATGAGAAAGAAGTAAAGGTGTGACTTTGGCTAAATGTATATAGGAGAATAGATACATAATTTTTTGCTGTTGTTTAAAAAGTGCAAAATGTGGGGGCAATGAGACCCTAATGTAGGCGTAATAACTGTAATGAAAATCTGGAAAAAGTTGTGTCTTTAAGTATGAGGGAAGAGTGGGCCAACCATATGAATTTAAGCTCAGGAATGAAAAACGTTAGGTGGGGGAGTGGCTAGAACTTGAATAGAGAGTGCAGTTTGGTGATTCTGTTATGGACAAGAATGTGCATGAGCCTAGGATGCAAGGCTGCTGTCCTGCCTCCATGGAGGGGAAAGGGCAAATAGTCCAGGATTGGGGTGTGAGGGGTCTGAGGTAGTGCTGGATGTCAGTGATGCCCAGGAGCATGATCTCAACACCAAGAAACGGCTCCTGGGTATACAGAGCAAGGTTGTCGTCAGCACACCATGCTGCTAGATGATAGACCTCCTTGTTGACTAATTTTTCATTGATCAGGCCTACCACCGTGGTGTCATCTGCAAACTTCACATTAGTAATGGAGTTATGTATGAGAATACAGTAATGGGTGAAGAGGTAATAGAGTTGTTGGGAGGTTGGAATTAAATGCAGAACAAAATCAATGAAAAATATGCTCACATGGCAGTTGTAATTATCCAGGTGTGTCAGAGCAGAACAAAGAGCCATGGATATAGAACAGTTGATCTTTTAGGATAATACTAAAAACAGGTCAGGATCTATTGTGGGGAGCAGGCTGGACTGAACCAGAACCATTTTTTGATGGCGTTGAGTTCTACAGGGTGGAAATCGCTCAGGCTCCCTGGAGCAAACCATTGAAACAATTGTGTTTTCTCTGAGCAGGTAAAAAAAGGCTTTACTTAATCATCAGTTTTCCAGACTAACAGAGCAATATCTTCCAGTCATGACAGTGTCTGTGCGCCATACATAATTTATATAAATGCCTCCTTTAGCCTTACACAGAATCTCTGTTGTTCTGTCACAAGAGCTTGTCAAGCAGGTGTTTTGTGGATCTAGAAAATGCTTTGGTCAATTGTTGGTCAATTGTGTTGCCTTGGGTGTCCTCTGCTATGGAAGTACAGGGATGCCACGTTTGCAGCTGCAAGCCATTTGGCACCTGAAAAGACCAAAGTGAGAGCTGTATCTGTTTTCTGAGCAACAAGTGAAGCTTGTTCACAGTTGGTGTTGGACCCTGCCAGGGCTGTAACTTGTCTCCAGTTCTGTTCATGTGGACCTCAGGATTGCTTTGCTGCTCTTTGCAGATGTGGTACTTTTGGTTTGGCCATGGTTCTACACCAGAAAAAGGTGGCTTGCCCCTCCAGGTTCCAAGCAAGTTAGTGCCTAGTGATGGCGTTCATCTATTTCGGGGTCTTGTTCATGAGTGAGGGTAAGGCTGATGAATTGGTACACCGGCAGCAATCAGGTTGCTGTTATAATGAAGGGAGGGTTGGACTGGACATCAAATCTCTGCTTATCAGTAGGTCTGTGTTTCAACTCAAACGTTTGTTCACAAGCTGAACTCTTTGGTATAGGAGCAGCACATCAGTGAGGAGCTTGGGTCAGAGCCACTGTTCTTTAGCAATGAAAGGAGCCAGTTGTGGTGGTTCAGTCATCTAATCAGAAAGCCTCAAGGGCAGTTTTCTGTGGAGATCTTCCAGGCAAGACCAAATGGTGTAAGACACCCATAGCTGGACATGCTAAGAGCATTAGATATCTCAGCTGGCTTGGTTAAACCACAGGAGGAGCTGGTGTATATGGCAGGATAAAGGAATGTCCTCCTTGGTTTAGATGTTTTGCCGTTTTAATATCTTTCACTAACACATCTACCTTTAGGGGCTGACTTTTAAAACCCCGAGGTAGTTCAGACTTTAGCTAAACTTACCCAAGTATTTGTATTTAGCATTTTCTCTTAGTTTCATGATAATATATTTTAAGCTGTCTTAAATGAGCATCTGAAATGGTCTAAAATCCAAAGGAAGTAAATACCAAAATTACAACTGAATACTCAAATATTCTAATTATATGAGCCATTCTCTACTAAACTACATGTAGATGTTTAGGTGCCCCTGGTCAAATGTTTTTTCCATGTTTCGTTGGGTCAAAATAGGTAAATATCTACAGAGACTGCATTTTAATACAATTAATGCATTAATGTCTTTTGCTAAACATAACATTTGGGGTAAAACTAAAACAAACAAACTAAAAAATGGACCATGTCAATCTCAAAAAAGAGCATTTACACTGGCAGGGTCTGACATCTTAATAATAAGCTCAGGGACGTGGGCCTGCACTTGGAGGAGTGAAAATGTCCCAGGCCTTTGCTAACCAAATGTTTCGCCTTGGTTTTCAGACTTACCAGGACCACAGTGACAGCAGCACCCTCTTTGTCTTAGCTGATAGCTATCTATCAAGTTCTCATGCAGATATCCCACCATATAGTTGACAAAGTCTCGCCTGAAACTATTTATTCTTGTAAAGTAAGCATCAAATTAGTTTTTGACTCCTGTTGTCCCGTCCACCCCCCAGCCCTCCACCCTCCAGCCCTCCACCACACACCCCCTAACAGATTTTCTCGTCAAATCGTCTCCTCCACCCACTCTTGTCTCTCTCCTTGTTTTCCCCCGTCCAAAATGAGCGGCTTGGGAAATAAAGGAGAGGAACTTTACATTGTGCTGGAAAAGGGAAGGAAAATTACGGGCAGTGTCAGATAATTGAGCTTGTCTTAAGAGACGCGCTAATAACAGGCGAACACGCGGAAGACGTGTCACTCGGCGCCCGCCGCTGACAGACTCTCTCCGCCGCTGATGAGCTGTTTAGAGCCAAATTGTTCCACACAAACAGCTTCGTTATTACGGAGCTGGCACGCCGTGTGCGCGTGTGTACCCAATTCAGCTTGAACTGACAGAATCCAATTGACCGGGACACATTCATGCACTTTATTTTCTTTATGCTCGCCAACAATGCATATAATTACTGCGGCGAGTTAAAAACTGAAAATAGAATTTCGCAGCATGCACTTGGCGGGAAAAAAGGGGGGGAAAAAAAACAATGCGCATGCTGTCACCGCAAGCCTTCGATGCCTGACGGAATTGGCCCGGTTGGTATTTATTCTCAGTAGGGGGGGGAAGTATTTCGGTGTGACTCCCACAGCCCCCAGCTCTCTGCTCACCTTATACTTGCTATCTAATAGCACGATAGAAAGAAAAAAAATGCTGAAATCTGCTGGATCGCCCTCACGCTTGCAAGGCTGACGCAAGTTAATGAACAACAAACACGACCAAGACGCCATTTTGTGGCGGCTGCCTTGGTCACTGAGTCAGGGGAGGGCTTCCTCTTCTGTGAAGTTGTTATTTTGTAATCAGTAGTCAGACATCTGCAACTTTCCAGGGTCATCCCACTCCCACCCCTGCTGCCCTTCTCTGACCTGACCTTCGGCCGTTTCAGCCCTGCTTGGCCCTTTTACATGGCTGACAGCAGGATACGGGAGCCTCTCGTGTCCTTTTTGTGTATTTGACTTTCTTAAAGCAATGCCAAGCCCAGCTGAGGTTCACTTTTACCAGCCATCCGGAAACTGTCCCCCCCAAGCTGTGTGTGTGTGAGAAAGGCCTTGCTCTCATCCACTGTTACCCTGCAAGCTAACTAATATCAGGAACAGAAATGTGAGATGAGTCTCTCTCTCTCTCTCTCTCTCTCTCTCTCTCTCTCTCTCTCTCTCTCTCTCTCTCTCTCTGTAGCGCTAACAAGCCCTGCTCAGGCTCCATCGAAGCGAGAAATTATAACCTCTCTGAGAGGGCTGCTGTAGATAAGGCTGTAGTGTGTGTGTGTGTGTGTGGGGCTCCTCCACTCACAGAGGGATCAGATAAGTGGCAGTCCCACGGCAGGCCGCCACTGCTCAGTCCTGCCTCTCTATGGAGAGTTATGTCTAATCCCCACGCCTTTGTATTCACTTGCAAATCCTCCTGTCAACATAAATATGTATTAGACCCTCCTCAGACAGTGCTCAATAACTGCTGTATAGATTTGATCAGATTTGGGCTTTTCTCACTCAATTTCACCATTGTGTCTGCTGGCGTGATCCCCGGGAAGCGTTTAAAGCCTTCTTTATTTGTTCATTTATTTTTTGCAGCATACACACATAGTGACTGCTTGTTATTTTGGCCTTAGACGTGCAGTTGTTCAGCTTCTGTTTAGCGTTGTTGCATTAGGACCCGGGAAACATATTACAAGTGTTGAAAATGTTTACAAAAGTCAGCTTCTTTACTGGCCCTGTCTGAGCTGCATTCGTTTCACATGGGGAGGCACTGTAATGAGTGATTACTGTTTAAATCACTTATGGTGTTGCAAATTTGCAGTGTCCATCATTTTTATATATCTGGTAAGTAAATCTCTGGAGATGATTACCATCTGCGATTTGCAGAACTTGGATAACCCCCTGCGATAGTTTTTGTCCAAAGGCCTAATTTCCTAATGGAGTGTTTATCAATGGAATGCATGTCACCAGAATGAATCTGCTATAGCGGAGGTTTTTAGTCAGCAAAGAAATAATTCCATAAAAACATTGCCTTCCGCGATTCACAGAGCCTGTCTAAATCAACCTCAAAGTAATGTAATATCAAAACCCAGTAAAATATAACCGCTCTTCTTTTTGGAAGCTTACTGGAAGCATCTTTTTAGGCTAGCCGTCTAATTGACTATATACAGTTCCTTTATACTCAAGTCCCAAACAGAAACACTACATGTACTTTTGTGATTGTGTAATTACAAAGAGAACATAAATAAAATCTCAGAAGTACCTCTCACTGCAGAGAATATTTATTCTTTCAGTGGTATCAGAGTTAGATTTTTGGGCCTCTGTTGGTCTGATCTGATTATGCAAACTCAACTGGTGCAGTACAATGAGACAAGTCATTAAAACCAGTAGATTCCCTAGAGAGTAGTGAAGTACACTGTGCATTTATTCTAAGTGCTCAATCTTACTAGGCAGTGTTTTTATGAGCTGGTAACGTGTGTAATGGCCATAATCCCTCAAAAGCTGCAGTTGGAGGCTCAGTATACCCCAGTGAGACTGTAAGCCTAGGGTGAACCCTTAGAAATCCCACTGCTGCCAGCAGAGACTCTGCTAATCCCAGTCCTGCACACCAGGGCCCTCTCAGCCCTTTCTCTGCCCCCTCTGCCTTCTCCTTTGGCAAACGAGCCCAAATCAAGCTTTCAATTACAGCAGTGTGTTTATGGAAATTACATGTTTGTTAACATGCGGGGGAAATGTGCCCTATGCTCAAACAGCACAAGAAGCCAGAACAATTCTCTTTCTCTTTCTTTCTCCTTCAGTTCTATATGAACTCATGAACTCACTCTCTCTCTCTCTCTCTCTCTCTCTCTCTCTCTCTCTCTCTCTCTCTCTCTCCCTATTAACTTTAGAATACAGAAAGCAAGAAATAGACAGCCAGCACATGATCATTATTCTAAGAGTGTAGTTTGAGTAAGGCAATCATTAAAATAATTTAATTCTTACTTTTATCTTAAGTGAAAGACTAAGTTAAATATTCTCTCTTAATCTATTTCTTAATTGTTCTTTAATTCATCTTTAAAAGTTATTTAAAGGGAAAATGAGTTAACAAAAACAAAGCAACAACAAATATTTTTTTTGTTATTGTGCACCAGAATGCACAATAACATAAAACAAAATAACAGAGGCTCAATGTGTGTATATATATATATATAAAACAGTAAACAGCACACAGTATACCTTCTTCTTTCAGGTGCTCTAATTAGGGGTCGCCACAGTGAATCAACTGTCTCCATTTCTTCCCGTCTTCTGGATCTTCCTCCTTTAAACCAACTGCCTGAATGTCCTCTCTCATAAACTTCGTTTTTGGTCTTACACTTTTCCTCTTTATTGGCAGCTCCATCTTCAGCATCCATCTCTCAGTAAAATCCTCATCTCTCCTCTGGACATGTCCAAACCAACACAACCTTGCTTCTCTACCTTTTTCCCCCCAAAAAGTCTAACCTGAGCTGTCCCCCTAATATTCTAATTTCTAATCCTGTCCATTGTCATCAAACCCAACGAAAAACTTACGATCTTTAACTCTGCCACCTCCAACTCTGCTGCCTTTCTTTTTGTCAGTACTACTGTCTCCAACATGTATAGCATAGCTGATCTCACTACCATCCTGTAAGCCTTTCTTTTCACTGGTTCCCGACTGTCACAGATCACTCCTGCCATTCGTCTCCACCCATTCCAACCTGACTGAACTCTCTTTTTCACCTTTCTTCCACACTCCCCATTACTCTGAACTTTTGATCCCCAAAATTTTATTTCCTCCACCTTTGTCACCTCTACTCCTTGCATCCTAACCACTCCACTTTCCCCCCTTTCATTCACACTCATGTATTGTGTTTTTCCTACTCACTTTCATTCCTCTCCGGAGCATATCTCCACCTCTCCAGGTTCTCCTCAAGCTGCTACTTACTCTCACTACAGATCAGAATATCATCGGCAAACATCATAGTCCAGATTCCCACGGAGTGTAGCCTCATCTGTCAACCTGACCATTACCATTGCAAATGATAATGGTTTTAGTGCTGATCCTTGATTTAATCAACCGCTAGGCCACTAGGGCAGCGGTGGCCTACTGGTTAGGGAGTTGCCCTGGAAGATTGTGGGTTTGATTCCCTCACCAGTAGGTTGCTCTGAGGTACCCTTGAGTTTTGGACTCCAGCACTCCCCCGCGACCCCGTTTGGGACAAGCGGCAGAAAATGGATGGATGGATGGATGGATGGATGTTGAGAACAAAGCTGTCTGGCAAAAGAAGAAGAGGAAGGCCAAAGAGGAGTTTTATGGAAGTTGTGAAGGAGGACATGCTGGATAATGCTGAAGACCAGAAGAAATAGAGATGGATGGAATGCTGTGGAGACCCCTAATGGGAGCAGCCAGAAGGAGAAGATTAGAATTCATCTGTATTGTCTGACCATCATGTTTTTAGGCATTTCTAACACATAGAAACAAATGTTAGGATCTTGCTTTCCAAAAATACATTTAAACAATAAAGATGGAACAACATTGGACATTTAGATCAAAAAACAAGTTCACACTTTTTAAATGCAGTTAGCGGATTCCTATTTTAGCTCATTTTCTTTTTATCAATGAAGATGTGTGTTATTGGTTAGACACTTTGTCCTGCATTTCTGGCTGGCCAAACCTTGGATTTGGGATGGTTAATGTGGTGGCATAATTATAGACTTTCCAAAAATCCTGGGGAAAAACCCACTCCCTTGTTAAAGAAACATTTTGTACTTGTGGTGTCAGCCACTGACAGCATGTTTTGATTTGGGGCTCATTCTGCCCTCCTGAGTCTGTAACGATGATAGTTTTCTGCTTATGTACCCACTCATTAACATTATGCTGACACCAGTGAATCCGACTGGCTTAGAGAGTCAGGCTTTCTACTGAGTGGAAGAGTTCCAGCATAGTGTGCATGTTTGTTTGTGCTTTTGCCACAGTCCTGAGACCTTACTGAGTCATATATTTTATTTTAATCACATAATCAGTGTTTTATATATTATATCAAAATCCAGAAATTGTAAAACTGCTGTCACTTTTTCCGGATGTATTATTTTCCTTACCTTGAATGGTACAGATTCCCTTTACATTGTTGTGAATATTTCATGTATGTTGCAAAAGAAAAAGAAATCTAATTATATGTACTCACAGAGTTAAAATTAAAAGCATCTCCTGAAAAGTTACCATTTTGTAGAAAGTCTTGACCATTTTATTAGACTTGTGAGAATTATGAACAGAACCATAAATTATTCCAAAATAACCATATAGAGTAATAAAGATCCAGACTCGCAAGTATTTGCAAAGTAGTGAACAATTCTCAAAAGGGATGCTTTAAAAATAAATTATTATTAAAAATTCTATTTTGTTCTAGAATTTGAGGCTGGTGGTCACCATTTCATGCAAACCTTGTTTGTGAGCTAGATTTATGGCCATAACAGGCATTAAAAATGACTATTTGTTAATGAAATATGCTTGTATAGTATACTTGTCAGTGTTAACGGCACCATAACCCACATGAATGGCTAATGGTAGCTAGATTGTACCATAGCAGTTGAGCTCTGAGCTTTGTTTAAAAAAAGGATGTGTGTGTAATTCTTTGTATTTGTGTCTGTGTTGATTGCTCTAAATGCTTAGAGATGAGTGAGAGCTGAGAAGTTGTAGGCACACTTGCTCTGAAAGCTTTTTTGCAAGGTTAACTTCACCAATTTGAAGGCAATAAAACTCGTGAGTAAAAATGTCTGATTCTTACTTTTAACGTTAAGTACTGATCACACCCTTTAGTTAAAATGCACCTCCAGTTATAATTTTATTCCATTACATAACATTTAATAACTTGCCTAAACTGTAAATAAAATATACTTTACTGAGTGCTCTGTGATTTTAATATATTAGTTTAGTGTAATCTTTTTACAATTTTTAGCTATAAAGTTGTTTTTTTTTTTTAAGTTAAAGTTACCGAAATATAAGCTTATACAAAACCTATGGTGATTTTTGTGATTATAGTGATTTCAGACTGGTGTGTGTGTGTGTGAGTGAGAGCGAGAGTGAGAGAGAGAGAGAGTTCATGAGTTCATGAAGAACTGAACGCAAGATAAAGCTGTTTCCTAGCTCAGCTGAATCACCTGTCAGGGATGATCACAATACCCTGAAGAGCACACAGTGCACTGAAACTGTCATCATACAATTGCACAACCTACTACAGCTACACCAAAAACACCCCCCCCCCCACCCCCCTTCACGCATTATTTACAGACACACACCACACATTATTTCAGCTGCTGTATGTTCACCACTTAAACGCCTCTCTCTCTTTCTCCCCCTCCCACTGCTGCATGAAAAGATAAAGATCTGTGTGATCTTCACTGGGGCTTTTGTATTCATGTCAGCTTCATTTTTTTCACCCCGTCTACCTGAATATGTTTCCTTAAACGTTCACCTGCCTTTATATTCCTACATTTATTTTCCATCTTTACATGTTGAAACTGTGTTCACAGATGCGAACATGATGTACCTGACAGCTATGAAAAACATAGCCTTTTCTTTTATTTCTCTATTCTTATCTCACAAATATTATGCAGAGCATATTTTAAGGTGAACAGGTTTAATTTTATGGTGATATTAAATTAATCAAACATGAATGTATTTTAAATAAAGAAGTACAATATTGGAAAGTGTCATTACCTACACACTTTTTATTGTTTAATAAATCCTGATATTAGGGCGAGATGTTTCCTGGAAAACAGCCTACATGTATGGAAATGTTAGGATTTATACCGTACAGATTATTAGAACAGATGAAGAGCAGATATAGGAACAGCAAATATCAGCCCAATAAATTCAAATTATGTTTTATATTAAAGATGTGCTGTACATTTCTGAACAATCTTCATAGAAATGTTCCTTTACTTTTGAATTTATACAAAGGACTGTTTACTCTGAGTGGGTCAGATGTTACACAGAGTTAAAAGCTCGCTGTGCTTTACTCCAGTGAGCTTCGCATTTATTGTTAGTTATTGTAAGCTTTAAAACAGTACTTTGTGCAGCCACCTAGAGGGTGATTAAAGAAAGCTCAGTAATGGAAACACTTACGGTGCAACAATTTATTTCTGGTGCAGAAGAAGTCTAGATAAATACAATCAGACAGCTGTCAAAATCTGCAAATAACATCACTAATGGAACAGAAGATGTGCAGAAGTACATCTAGTTCACACTTGTGTAAATCCCCACACCAAAAATCTGTGTCTTTAAAAAATTAAACTGAGAAAAAAGGCATTTTTGTGTTGTTGTCTGAAAAAATAAAAAAGCCATCCTCTGCTGCATCCCTATAAAATTGCAAGTTAATAAACTCTCATCTAATTGACGTGTACAAAATTAGCCTGATTGACCTTGGTCTCGACCCTTTCCCACTGAATCAGAGTAATGTCTTTAAGCTCAGTAAACACAAAATCAAAGTGCAGTACGACACAGGGCCTATTTTGATAGTAGTTTGATAGAAAGTATTCTTTCTATGTTACTAACGAAAGCAAAATGTAAAACAGTGAAAGCACCTCATGAGGATCATCATGGCTTGATCTAAATAAATAAATACAAAGCAGTTACATTGAAAAAATGTCAAGACCTTGGTAAAGCTTTTATTTTTAAATTTTTTTTTTTTTTTTGCATTACAATATAAATGATTCATAACACCACTTATGATGTGAAGCACAGTGTGAAGAGTGACCTGCACACTAGTTAAAGAACCAGTGATACATGCACACTCACCTGGACTTTTGGTGTTTCCCCAGATGTAGAAATGTTTTGCATCAGTAAATAGAAAAAAAAACTGCATGTTAGGCAGCAGATTGGGTTTAACAAGCCAGATGGGTTGTAATTGTCTGATCAATCCAATGTTCGTGAACTTTTATGCCTTTTATTATGGTTTGTTTTGCTTATGTATTATTCAGCCTGCAGATTCCTGCATCCCAGGGGAGAGTGTGCATGTCATCCACATGTCCACTCACAAAACTTGCACAAATGTATCTAATATCTCCGGCGTGCCCAGGTGTGTTTATTTGGCGGAGGAAGGATGACTGCCATGCCAAGCGGTTTTTAGTGCCCACCCTCGGAGGATTTCCCATGACAACATGCCAACATATGGCTAATGTGTCCTTTCACAAAGTGCTAATGTTTCCTTTCACAATGAGTTTTAAATGCAGTGTACACTTTGCAGGATGACATCTACTTGGGCTGAGGGTCTGAACAGATCTATGTGTTATCAAATGAAAAAAGTGGTACATTGAATTGACCTTATTGAGATCATTTGCACATAAATCCAGAAATATTATATTAGCACTGTTTTGTCTTTCAGGTTGAAATGATAAGGCATTAACTGTGTTGGTGTAATTTATTAATGTGGACATGATACCCACATTTACACCAAATAAACTCAATGCATCACTTTTCAGGGTCAAATTGTAACTGCAATAATTTAACAAGCAGATATTATCAGTTCCCCTGTTGTGCCTGTACAGTGTATTATATTTGCACAGCTTCTGTGCTTGTATATTAAAGAGCAGGAAGCCTAGACATGCTTGCAATTTATACTGCATCTGTGAAAGTGAGTTATTTATGTCTATATGCACTGTAGTAAACTGCAGTACATCTTTTTAAGCACTCAAGTAGAAGCTTTATTACAAGATTTCATCTTTCTCGTTCATCTGCAATCTTTCTTAAAATTTATTTCACAGCAGCAGTTTTTAGAGTCTGCTTCACTATGTCCCCCGCAGTAATAATACGTCTTCTAACGTGTTCTCATTCCCCTTTTAAGCATAATGATTTCTAGGAAGAGCTGACAGGTTAATATGATCCTAATACACAGGTATGCATTTCCTGGCCATGATAAAACATTCCTTTGGATTTTAAGGTAAAGGCATGCACTTGTGTCTGTGATTGAAATGTAATTCAGCTTGTCACGTGTGTTAGTGTGACACATGGTGTACTTTAAAAAAGGAACGTGACTGTATGCTTCATGTTTAAAAGTTTTCCTTCTGCACTGAAATGATTTGAATCATATTTTCCTGTCAAAATCAGACTAACTGAACATCTATTGTTCCAAAATGTACCTTGCTTTACTGTCCCCTAAAGATAACATCTTGCTGTGTAATGCTCCCCTATTAGGAGGCTTTATTCAAAGCCTAACATGCTGGAGTTATATGGACCCCATACTGCATGGTACTGCCATTTAGCAACAGTCACTTTATATTTTTTAACCTAACTTTTTTTTTTACCAATTCTTTTGATAAGCTAAAGCACTATGCAGAAGCACTATGCAAGTCAGAAGCACTATGCAATGCTCTTTTTTTATATACTACAAATTTAAAGCGCAAATCTAACAGCCTGTGTTAGATTTGTTTTGGTGCAATGGCTTTTATATAAAATGATAATACATAATTGTTGCCATATGGCAACAGCATGGAAGAGCAAAATTGCGATATGCAAGACACACAGGGGAGATAAATGAAAATAATGGCATAAAACACATTAAATACTATGATTTAGCTGATTGTTATCAATTAAATACAAATGAACCTTTTTATGACAATTAAATCAATTATTTTAATAGTTATTTGTATGCCATGATGTAAAATATTATTTGCCATTGACATGATTTCTTATTTTTCTCTTCAAGCATGTATGACAAAGTGACCATCATCCATTGTGACTGTATTAGTTTAGTTTGATTGTATGAACTGCAGAATGCCTTTGTCAAGAGAAATTAGAAAAGCACTTCTTTTTTTTTTCATCTTGTTTCTTAATTATTGTAGTAAAGGTTTAATTAGTCCATTCATATTCAAAGCCTAAAATGTGAAGTTGTATCCATTAAAGAACATGTTCTTAAATGTGATGCAGCTTTGGGATATTTGCCTTTAGGACTGGCTTTCAGGTCCACTGAAGTCGCAGAGTATTTTCTCACATTGTGCTGCACACTGGCTGCCTCTCAGACTCGAGTCACTGCCTGGCCTCCTGCAGAAGCGATAGCTCCTTTATGCTTGTAGGAGTTTAAGTGTAAGAGGAGTGAAGGGGTTAACTCTCCACTTGGAGCCTGTCGGCTGGCTTTGTCACTCCGCTCTTTATGTGCGTAATTGAGTCACTTTAAACCACGCTTTTGTTTCTTTTCTTAGGTGTGTAATGAGTGAGATTGCTCCTCCACGCACCCAATCAGAAATGGCTAATCTGACCATATTGTTTGACAAGTGTGTTCCTTACTGCACCCAGCTACGGAGATGTAATCTGAAACAATTATGCCAATTCCCTCAGAACAGTATGGTGCAGGTAAGTAGCGTGTTTTTCACCTTCTTCAGGTTAAATTCTGTGGCCTTTCCATCTCCATCATCTTGAAAGTAAACTTCACAAGCTTGCAGGTAGTTAGTCAAAGTTTTTGAATTGCACCGCTCCTTCACCATGGCCATCTCCACAGTGTTGCTGGTTTGCTTCATGTTCATTTTTGTGCAGTTCTACCAGGATCCTGCATTTTTCAGAAATCTCCAGATTCACCCCCATTCTGAGCTGCTTATAAAATGCCTGTAAGTAACTTTAATTGCTTTGTATGTCAGATATCATTGTGCTGTTTTAAATCACTGGTGACCCCCTTGTCAGTGGCACCCAGAAAACAAGATTAGACCTTCAATATTATAACCTTCAGGATGGTAGAAGGTGTTTGTTATAAATATTCACAAGCATATGCTAATGTATTCTATGCTTTCAGTCACCAGGTACACTTACTTCTTTTATTGGGGAAAAATTGCTTATTGTTCTATCCACTTTAACACAATAAATGAGGTGGAGAAGGAGAACATGCATGATAGGAAATGAAAAGTTTTACATTTCTATACCAGGAAACATATTTGCTTACTTTTACTTGCAGTGCGGTTTTTGGGCTGAAGAATACTTAGAACATTGCAAGTTTGAGAAAAGTGAAAATATAAAAATGATCTCAGAATGAATATTGAGCTCAAGCATGCTTCATATACCTGGCTCTTATTCATTTGTATGAGCTGTTAGAGGACTTATTGTATTTTATGTATGAAGAAGTATCAGCTGTTACAACTCAGCACTTTGTTCTGCAAACCTTGACAGCCTGTCTACCTGTTTTTACCATTCGTTGGGTGCAGTGCACTGCCACCTCCTCTAGTGAATCTGCCCCTGCCTTAGCAGCTGACTGGACTATAATTTAGCTACACCAGATCCGCACCGACCGATGGGAAGAGATCTTTAAGCCAACACACACTTAGACTCACCCACACACACTCACGCACAGAGAAAGCGTAAAACAGGATTCAAGGTTGTAGAGGACTGCCGCTCACCCGGGCCAGATTTTACTCCCTGTAGAGTCTTTAAATTTTATCACTCCTGGTATTTGTTCTCAATGGCAAATTAACAGCCTTCACCCTGCCATTGGGTTTCCTTTCAGGAGACAAGGCTTAAATTCTCCCTAACTGCCCTGAATTTACTGCTTTTCTATTTTTCACACGGCAGAATCAATACCAGTACTGAAGTAGAAGAGATAAAAATTTATGGTATCTTGCAATTTAATGGTTGAAAAGATGCAATTTGAAAGATCATAAATTGTGAAGGAGTGTACGCTCCATTGGGCTTGATTCAGTGCTTGCTGTTAGAACTTGATTTGCGAGTGTCTGCAAAGTGTGATTAACGAGGCGACGAGCCCGGGCCTCCGCTCACCATGCCATCGCTAATGCTCCTCATTAGAATAAATAAAATAAATTGACTGCAGCTCTATGAAAACTCTGTAATGGTTAAAAATCAAAGAACGTCATCTGCTGGCTACGATTTAGCTCCTGGAGGTCTGCAGGCACTTCCATCACATCTTCCATGACAGGGCTGAGGCCAAGGCTGCAGGGGCCCCACTGCTCTGTTCCACACCGTGGCAGGGAGGAGAGAGGATTGTTTAGTTCACTGGTAATCATATGTCAGGGGGCTTTGTGCTCTCGGAACATTTTTAAGGAGAAGGGGGAGACAGTTTGTGAAGTATTAATGCATAAAATTGCATTTCAAGCTGATAATCGGTTTGTAGAAGGGGTCTGTGCACAGATTGCTCTGGTCCTGTTGGGTGGCTTTCACAGCCCAGGCCTTGTACTCAGTAATAGTGTTTTCCAGGGAATTTTTCAGACCTCTCTCCTGTGACACATTTGCCCAGGAAATGGGCTTTGAAGCAGCCCCATAGATGTCTCTGTTCTGAGACGATGATGGACTTGTCTTCGAGATGTCCAGCTGCCTCATTTAATTCTGAGATCAGGAGATTGAATGTATTTGCTGTGAAAATGGAAATAGACTAGTAAAATGGAGAAATATTACATGAAAATCAGGGTTAAGAGTAGGCTTAACACAAGAAAACATCATGGTAGCTCACTGCTGCGACTGCTCAAGGTTTAAAGGATGTGCAACTTGTACAGTACTGAGCAAATTGTTTAAAGCTTGGCAAAATTTTATTAATTTTAAAAAGTCAGTTTTTATTTTATTGTCAGGCACAAGTCCATACATTTCAAATAAAGTCCATACAGATCGCATAGAATTGTCATACTATTAAAAAACACTTTTTGAGTGAAAAGGGAGTATTTAAAAGAGTCTATGATGCCTTTTAATCCAATGTCTCTGTCTACTGACTTTAATTTCTTCACTTTTTATTTTTGCCTTATGTTTTTCAATTGATTTCTTGGGTTAATTTTCTATCATGTAGTTCAAATCAATGACCAGTGAGCAAGTAATGATATTTTGATTTTTGCTCATTAACAGTTTCTCATTGACAGAGATCTAGAGGTCACATTCTGGACTAAATTTAAGACAAATTACTGTTGGGCTGTTGATCATGTATAGATTTATGCATCAATGTCAAGAGTAAATCAATGTTATAAATGATCATATGCAATAATAAGCATCGAGATGAAATCATAGTAAATTAAATGTAATTATTTATTATATTTATTATTTATTTGAGTTTTAAACTCATTTTTATGAACATAATACGGGTAACATATGAATAGTAACAAATCTTTAAGTCAATCTATCAATAAAAAGACTAATAATCATAAAGAAAAAAAAACAATAGTAGAGCTAAAGCTTAAGCTGAAAAAATTTCACTTGAGTAAATGCGATGCTGAATACTTCCGTTTACTAATATTGGATGATTGATGTCAGTGGTCTGCCATTCGTGTCAGAATAAAACCCTCATTTTTTAAGAGTTTAAGTCATTTCAGAGTTCATCTGAGGGATGTAATTTGCTCTGTGGTTTTAGAAAAAGTAAGGCAAATAAGCTCTGACCATGACCTTCCGTCCTTTCACATTGGACATTTTAGCAGGGCCTGTGTACATGTGTACAGCATGGCTGGCCAGAAACGCTAAGCTCATTTGGGTTGTACTGGAGGTGACTCACATGCCTTCCCACCCGCTCTGCTCTTTATAACTTCTGTCCCCATTAAAGATGACCTCCACAGTTTTGCATGGACACACACACGCGCATTCACAGTCAGACATCCATCTCTGAACACACACACTCACAGCCAGACCATCACTGATCACTTACACACACACACACACACACACAGTCTCTAACCACAGGACTCCTGTTGATAATATGCAGGGACTGCTCATGAACTGAAAAAACTTCCCTGCTTTTTTGGCTGTCCCCTAAACTCTGCCTGTCTCTTCTTCTCATTATTTTAATCAGCTAGCAGAAGACTCTATTGGAATTATTGAAACACACATGTGGCAGTGCTTAGATAACTTTACCACTATGAATTAAAGATGAATCCATTTCCATCTTATTTAAAAAGGATTCCATTAAGACTATGTTAAATGGTTTACAAATAATCAGTAATTACTCAACTTTTGTTTTCATTAATTGTCTTCATACGAACGTTAGGAATCATCAGGATTTCATCTTCTGGTGATTCACATAGTGGTGTGTCTTTTAAAATGACCACAAAAACATTGACAGACAGTAATAATGGTGGTCAGTGTTGCAGTTTATGTACTGCACATGCTGTAGTTCTGCAGAACTGCAGATCATTTGGTTGTTTTTGGTATAGTTTACATACCCATAGAAATATGCAGTGTTTGAGAATGACTTATTTTCATAATGTATTTTTGTGGTTGTCCTCTTTTGAAGGCAGTGGGAAAGTGCTGTGGCGCGTTTCATATTTGTTGTGTCTCAGGGGTCCTGCAGATGTAAATATGGTGCAGCATGGGGCCCTCTGCTTTGTGTGTGTGGGTATGTGTATTAGAGGGCATCTGGGGCTCCTGCGTGACTGAGAGTACAGCAAGGTGTTTATCCTGTCTCTGGTGTTTTTCTGTAGCTCTCCAGCAGACATTTTTAGGATAAACCTCAGACACTATTGCCTCAGAATTATTTCGCCAGAGGATTTCATACCCAGAAGTAATTACAGAAGAATTCATTTGAAATGTACGTTTTTGTGTATTTGATGATTTCCCCCGATATTTCCTTTCAAAATCAGAACAATGTGCTCAATGACTCGATTGTTTGTTTACATTCATTGTCAAAGAGCGTGCTGTAAATAAGCCGTGTCCGTCTGTTAATGCAAGTCTAGAAATGAAAACTGAAAAGAAAAAAAATTAGTGTACAGTTGGCATTAACATGGAAATGTATGAAGGGTATGGAGTCCTGCAGAATGATACACGTAAATCAGCAAAATAAACTAAAAATGCTTTACCAGTGTGTCTATATATGAAGATGCACAGAATCTATTAGTTTTTTCTCTTTTTTGCTGAATGAAAGATCTGGGCATAATGTGAAACACATGCAAAGTGTTAAACACAGTATAACTGAATGCTGTTTCATTTTACACTACATTCGATTCTCATGTTTATTCATCTGGCAGCAGAAATTGTAGAGGTTTGAAACACAAACTCTTCAGAACACACAGCTCCATCAAAGGGAACTGGTTAAATGACATGTTTTGTTGATTTTCTAAGTGAAAAGAATTGCATATCCTCTGCGGAGAAAATCCTTCTGCACAGTAACTGTATTTTTCCTGAACTAAACATACTAAAACCAAAAATATGGCATGTGAAAAAGTTAGTTATTTTAGGTTTCAATATTTTTTAAAAGACCATATTAAAAAGTTTCCTCCCTGTATAGAAAGTGTACTTGGAATAATTCAATTCAATTCAATTCAATTTAATTTATTCTTATATAGCGCCTTTTACAACACAGTTGCCCCAAGGCACTTTACAATGGTGTTGGATGGTGGAACAGGTTACAGTGATAGATGTTAAAGCCGGACAACTACGAAGGAGAGGAACCAAAAACTCCAAGGGTCCAAGGTCAACCGGCTACCCAACCCCCTTATAACCCCTAATAATTAACAGTAGTATTGTCCTCTGCATTAATACACTAGGTCATTTTGAGGCCAGGTGAGACAGGTAGCTTATATTTTATTTTACTATTTTTATTTTTCAATTAATAACATAGAACTGTGCATAAAGAAGTCTAGCATGCTATGTATAAGCTACATACATAAGCTACGAAACATTAAGGCTTGAAGTGAATTTAAAAAAGGTTTCTGATTTACCAGAACTAAAGAATGCACCTTAAGAAATGATGATCCTGCAGTCAGAGTTGAGGTTAGGAAAGAAAAATGAACATGCATCTAACAGTGTGGTATTTCTACTAGTATATTGAGTGTTTTTTATTATTATTTTATTTTAAACAGAACTCGAGTACATATACCTTACACACACACCCCTAACACCCCTGCTTTCTCAATACCCTGAGAAATATACCTCATCGGGCTTGACATCTTCAGCTCTAGAAATGTTATAGAAATCAAAACCTACTAATCCTGTAGCTTTTGTATTCCCTCTCTGACCAGAACATCATTACTTTCCGTCTTTCTGCAACAACAGGGCCAGCTCAAAAGGTAGAGGTAAATAGAAGGGTTGCTGGTGGTGGGGTGGTGGAGTTGAGGGAGGCTTCTGTTCTAATCGCACCTCACTTCAAACTTTAACCAACACTCTGCTGATCACAGTGAAGTGATGGCGTGTGGAGGGGGTGTGGGGTGCTGTTGGGGGCTGTAGGGGGGGTGCAGGTCAGCAGTGCTGTGAATAGACCTCATCAACGAGGGCCACAGATCAAATCCTCATATTACTCACGGCACAGTCACCTCCACGACCCTGCCAATATTACACGCCTAACGCAATTATTTGCAATCAGCAAATGTGTGATTCATTATAAAAGATTTCTTACCCTGATATAATTTGCTATTGTTCGCAGGGGAAAAAAGCCACACAAAGGACCTTTTTAAGTGTTATTGTGGAGAGCAGAGGCCTTTGTTTAAGACACTTTCATATTGCTGCAGTTAAAGTCTGATTAAAGTTTGAAATGGTGAGATGAAAATGAGCTGGTGTAATGTAGCCAGTCTTGCTGAGAAGGAAATGGTTGGTGTTCTAGTACACAGCCTGTATTGGCCTGATTTGTAAATAGACTTTTTTTTCAACAAAAATCTTACAATTTTTATCAGTTCTTGTGACAGATTTTTTTTTTTCACTTGATTGTAGTAGAGAGGGCTGCTGTGATATAATCATGCTACAGGTTTGCTGAAAGTTCTAGTTTATGTGAGTTAATCTAACTTTAAAATCTTGTATTTATATGAAATAATAATTCCTTTTAATCAAAGATGACTGCATATTCCAGGTTACATTTCAAATAAATAGGTGGATATATAATAAATTATCATCAATTGTTCAGTTTGTTGGTGCATCACAGTTCTTGCAGTTCCTCCACTCATGGTCTGAAGATTATTTACTTGCCAGTGTGATCAGAACAATCATATATTTCTAATTTCTTAGATTCTAAAATACAGAAAAAAAAAATGTATCTTTGTGTGCCTGTGTTGCAGTCAAGAGAGAATGTCGTAAGATAAGTGAGGGTTGAAGTTTGAAACTTGCTATCTGCTCTGGTTTTGCTTGTGTTGCACATTAATGAGGAATAAATATCTCTCTCATTAGCATTTCTCTCCTGTTGCCGTACGTCGTTTTCTCGCTCTGTGTATTTCTTCCTACCAGATAGTAATGCAATTAAAGCCCAACACTTTATAAGCAAATTGCATAAGAAGAATGCAATTAAGCAGAAATGTTACCATAAAACAGCTGGAACTCTGATGGTATAGTAACATACACTGATCAGCCATTACATTAAAAACACTGACAAATTAAGTAAATAACAAATTTTCTTGTTACATCGGCACCTCGTTGGATATATAAAGCAGTAAGTAAAGAGTGAGGAGTGATAGCTATTCCGTCCAACAGAAGATCTACTGGATCACAAACTGGAAAGAAAAAAAAAAAGCAGCTAAAGTTGGCTATTAAAGAAAGGTTTCAGAACAGTGTATTACATCTAGCTGAACATAGGCTGAACATAGGCTGCATAGCTGACCTCTGCATATTGCTAAATGTGAACACAGAGCAATGAAAGAAGGTGGCTTGGTCACGATTCTGGCGGACGCAGTGTGATCCTTTGGACAATTGTCTTCTGGGAAATCTTAGAAAATGCCATTCATGTGGATGTTAGCCCAAAGAGTTACCATGTGACTCCACTACTCACCGACCACTGACTACCCACGGCCGCACGAATCAAAGTCACTAACGTTTGACCAAAGACTGACTTCTTAAACTGCACAAGACCATTTAAACTCAGTAAAACAGGCTTATACTCCTTCACGGTCCTCTATGAAACATTGTTTGCTGTTGCCATCCATGCACACTTTGCAATCTTAGTTCAAACTGTCCTCATTCTGGAATACCCTAATGTTGGAACAAGTCTGGATTCAATTGTTCTGGCACACAATGTCACCCTTTATTAAACGTGCCAATAATTGTACAGCAGTGGTGCTAAAAGTTTTAGAAGATGTATAGCTTCCTGTCATGGTATAAAACTGTTCAAACTTTGTCGATCTGAATTGCTTTACATAATTTGATTTACATAATTATCAGTTTTTGGAGGATGTTACCATTACCAAGTGTTACATTGACTTTATATTTACAGTATATGTAATCTCATGACATCAGACCTTTCCAATTACAATCAGAGTTAGAGGAATTCAATGTCCAATTCTTTAAAATACCACAGACCTTTTAACATAATCAGACATACAATTAAACTGAGGCCAAAATACACATGACAAGAAATGGCACTAATTAACCAGCTGCTCTGCATGGGCATATGATTAGACTGTGTGTGTGTGTGTGTGAGTGAATATGTGTGTGTGTGTGTGTGTGTGTGTGTGTGAGAGTGAGAGAGAGAGAGAGAGAAGGGCAGACCAACATCCTCTGCTTTTTTGGCTGGAACACTGCTGCAGGGAAAGGCTGTTCCACCACAAGAGCAGTAGTAAGATTGGGCTCTAATCTTTGTTTAAATTCACAGACCATGCTTAATATACAGTTTAATAATAACATTATTTAAAATAAAACAAAGATTTACAATCAAGTGCTTCTGGTAACTGTAGATCAGGCTTTGTCTTTGTCGAGAAAGCTCATTCTTCTCTACAAATTCTGATTTAATCACATTAGAGGGTTTTGCCCTTTTCAGGTTCTGCTACAACATGTCAATGTGTATCAGAACAATAACTAGGTCACTCCACCTCTGAAAGACTGCAACTAAAATTTTGGACTTCTTGTAAGCATCAGCTCATTGTTCTGTTACATAATCCATTTTCTCTTGAGCTTCAGATTTTAGACTGATGACTCAATGTTCTGGTAGCTGAATTCATTCAACCCTACTTTGGCAAGTTACCAGGCCCAGAAGCATCCCACACCATCAGCACCATGTTTGACTGGGGACAAGATGTTCTTTTTTTTTTTTTTTTTTGCTTTATGCCAGATGTATCAGAACCCATGTCTGCCAAGAGCTTCTTCTTTTGATTCAACAATACATTTAACATCCCAAAAGGTGTATTCTGGCAAATGTAAGAGAAACTGTTTCTTGCATAGCAATGATTTTTTGCCTTGCCAGCTTCCCATGGGTATAGTTTTTGCCCAGTGATTTTTTAACAGTGGAATCATGAACACTTACATTAACTGAGCTGAAGGGGCCAGCAACTTTAGATGTTCTCTGGGTTCCATATTAAAATGATGGCTTTCAGGGTGGTGTGCTGGAATCTGAGAGTCAGAAGAAGTGTTTTTTAACCCTTTCCAAACTGAAATGTGTCAGTAACTATCTCAGCTCTTATGAAATTTGTTTAGACTGAGGCATCGTATCCAGTTTATTGAAATCTTTCAGGGAAATTTTTTTTAGGAAACTTTGTATTCAAGTGATTCAACAGGTCTAGCAGTAATCAGACTTGTTATGGCTAGTCATTTTTAACCTTTAATCAATTAAATTTGCTTAATATAATAAAATGGTTGAGGGTCTTCTTTTGGCTGCTCACATTTTGGGGTCGCCACAGCTGATTATTCGTTTCCATTTCTTCCTGTCCTCTGCATTTTCCTTCTTCAAACCAACCACCTGCATGTCCTCATCTCTCATCACATCCATAAACCTCCTCTTTGGTCTTTCTCTTTTCCTTTTTCTTGGCATCTCCATCTTCAACATCCTCCTCCTAATATAATCCTTGTCTCTCCTCTGGACATGTCCAAACCAACACAACCTCACTTCTCTAACTCTAACTTTGTCTTCAAAACTTCTAACCTGAGCTGTCCCTCTACTATACTAATTTCTAATCCTGTCAATCCTCGTCACACCCAACAAAAATCTCATCAATTTTAACTCTGACACCTCCAGCTCTGCCTCCTGTCGTTTTGTCAGCGTTGTCGTTTCCAACCCATATAACATTACATTATAACACTACTTTCCTGTAAACCTTCACTTTTACTCTTGCAGGTGTCACAAGTCACTCCAGCCAATCTTCTCCACCCATTCCAACCTACGTGCACTCTCTTCTTCAGCTCTCTTCCATGCTCACCATTACTCTGGATATAATGACTGAGGGAATGACTGAGGGTTACTTATTCAAAAGTAAATACTTATTCACATGTGTGATATAGCTGTTTTTGACCTTTATGAACATTGCTTTGTGCATAGTCATGGTGAAACTGGAAGGGGTCTTCACTAATTTTGTGCCACAAATTTGAAAGGACACAGTTCTCCAGAAAGTCGTGGTTTCCTGGAGCATTTAGAGTTCCCTTCACTGGAACTAAGGGGCCCAAACAATTAAAACCAGCCCCTGATCAGTGATTCATCACACGTTTCTAAAATGTGTTTCAGAATTGCTCCAGAGTCTAATGGCAGTGTGCTTTACTCCAGCTGGCACTTAGCTTTGGACATAGAGATCTTAGGCTAAAGTCTGGCTGCTCACAACAGAAACTGAAAAACATGAAGCTCAATATTTATTGTGCTGTCCCAAAGGCTGAAGCTCTAACAGGACAGAAATCTGTCAAACTGACTTTTTCGAAAATGCTAGCATTCTTTAAAAGTGTGATAAAAGTCACTGAACACTTCAGTTGATCTTACTGTACTGTCAAAACACTTTGAGCTTTCTCTTTTAAGGTAGCACAAAACATGGGCTTCAGTTATTATTTCCAAGAATACATAAACTATGTATTACGTTTTAAGCTTTTAATTACAGAAAATGTGCACAGGGGTTCAAAACGATTTGGGTGTGATTGTGTTTGGGTGTGTGAAAGGAATTACAGAAGGTACATATTCTTTTGGATTTGCTATTCACAGTGCAAATTTAAAAATTGCTGTTAGCAGACATTTTTAATAACTTTTAGTATTTCGCATCTCAACTCCAGTGTTGTTTGTTAGCCTGCCTAGGTTTTTACTCTGTATTTGCGTCACCTTCATGATTAGTAGATTAACAGTAGATTTTAAAAAAATAAATAAATAAAAAAATTATCTTTTTATCCATATCTTAAGTGAACTTTAGCAGTACAAGGAGCATTTTTATGGTGATCACTTTGGTTTTAATTTATTTTTTTGGTTGTTTTTCAACAAATGGCATACAGTTTACTTGGTTGAGTTAAAATATAAATGTTTAGACCAATGTTTAAATTAATTGTAGGATCACTACATGCTGAAAATTACATCTCTAAATGTTTGCTGAATTTTAGACAGGCTAGTGGCTTTTTCTGTGACAAACCCCCTTCTAAATCTCCAAACTTGCATTCTGAGGTTGCTGTCCATACACAGAAGATGGAAACAAAGTAGCCAATATTTGATCAAGCTTGTGCATGCTTTTTGTTAGAAAACATTTTGTCTTATGTCTTATGACTTTTATGTCAAAGTTATATTCTAGGCCAAAAATAGAAGAAATTAGGAGAATGTGACAAGATCTGAGAGTACTGAACATTTATGCAAGTAGATACACTTTGTACAGAGTTGTGTGTGCAAGAGAGAGAGAGAGAGGGAGGTTGTGTCTATCTGAGTGCATGCATGTGTGTGTGCGATGTGTGTGTGGGTTGTGTGTATGTGTGTCAAGGCCCAATGATGCCCGCAGTGCCACGAGGACGTGAGTGGGTGGGGATTGCCTGTCAGTAGAGCACTGGGAAAGATAACAATAAATGGCTAATAATGACACTTAATGAGCTTGATTAAGTTGATTTGTTATGGAAAAAAATGAGAGAGCAAAGGGGCGATGTAGGCAATGTAATAAGAGATTCATTTTAATAGATACAAATTCAGTGGGGTTTTGGAACACAATGGGACTGCATGGAAAATTAGCACCAAGTACAAAGAGACACCAAATTAATTCTTTCACAGACATATTTTTCATAATTGCACCAACGAGTCTCATTAGTCGTATACCTGCCGTAGACAACAGACCAGACAGAATGTGTGTGTGTGTGTGTGTGGGGCTCCATGAAGGAGCTTGACGATGGAGTTTTGTCATGAATTGTTTAAGACAAATCACCACCTACGGCTGCATTAAAGTTACAGTTTAGTGGCATTTCTAATTCTTTGAATTGTACATGTTGAAGCAGCTTCACCCACATTTAAAATGAAGCTCCTCACTGGTGCTGGTGCATAGCTGGTGCTCTTTTATGCTCTTGGCGATTACAGATTTATGAAATTTAGGATCAGGATTCTGCACCCTTGCGATATGAACTTCGCGCTTGAGAAGCCCATTACACTTTGAAGTTATTTCAAAACAACTTCAAGTGATTCTGCTTTTGAGAAGTGAAATTTTATTGAAATTTTTTTTTATTTCTCATTTTCCATCACAGTTGAAGTGAGAGTGTATCAGCTCTTGGGAAGTTTAATTAAGAAAGGACCTGTTGAGAGAAATTTCTAATCAGCGAGCTGAGAATGAGAGTATTCAGAGCATTCTTCTCCCGGCGATCGTGTCTCTTCACACCAGTCTATTTGTGTGCGTGAGTGTGTGTGTGTCGCCTGCCTCCAGAGGGAAGCAGCTTAATTGAATACATTAAAGGGAAGAAGAGCCCGAGGCCTTATTTATTTCCTTCTTCTCTCTCAGACTTGTTTAAATGAGACCCACTGCTGGTGTGTGCTCTGAGCCGCTGTCCTCAGGGTGCTGTCCTGTGGGTGAACACTCGCTTTGTTGCTCTGGCGAGCTGTGCTGGGCTTCTTGTTATCCAAAATCTTATTTATGTATGTTGCACCCTTGAGCAGGGAAACCACAGTCACTCTGGCAGTTCAAGTGAAAAGCATTTACTGTTGTGGAAGAAGAAGCTTCTGTAAACTTGTTCACATTGAGCCTTGAGCCAGTCTCACTGTGACGGTGATGATGGTTATTAATATTATAATATGTTACATTATACAGCTAATTTGAAATACTTCTAATTAGATAGAAAATTGTACCTCCAAAGGGAAAGTTAAGATGGCTTATGGAAGTGTAGTAGCTTCTTTATTTATTTCTTGCAGGTCTTGTTTTTCCCTCATTTTCATTGGCCTGTTAATGTTCTTTTTTTTTTTTTTTTAGCAAAACAAAAGGCATTTAATTAATTTGAAAATGCATGCATGTGTGTGTGTGCATATGTGAGAAGAGAAAGAGTGTGTGTGTGGTGTTTGGGTGTGTGAGTGTGAGAGAGAGAGAGAGAACAACACACCTTGGTGCAGGACAGCTGATTTCTATGCTATCATGAGGTCATTACTCATAAGCATCCTCTCTGTGTTCCTCTCATTCATCACAGTGAAACACAGAAGTTAAACACCAAACATGTGCATATTAATAAGGTCCTAAACAATTCATCTTACCGCGGTGAATGAATATGCTTCACACCGTGTTATGGTTCTTTTTTGTCAAAATGTTTAATGCCCTTGTACACCTCACAGACTGGGTTATTCCAGGTTATAACAAAACTGTTTGAACACTTTGTTCCAAATAAGGCCTTGGTCATGGTATTGTAAGTCTGTGCTTAGGGAATGACAAGAGATTGCAGATATTGTTACTCCCCGACAAATTAATACAATCTGTAAAATTGAAACAATTATATTATAAAATTATATAAATTGATCAGATGATTATAAAGATTTTCACATGCTGATTTACAAACAGAAGCAGTGCTGAGGGTGCATGGAAATAGGATAACAGAGCTATTAACAATGAAATATTTTATGTCTCATTCAAAATATTTAAAAAATGCCTAATAATAATAATAATAATAATAAAAAACAACATCAACACTTATTGTAACCTAAACAATCATTTTTATAATGGATTAATGTAGTTCTCTCATAACAAGAACATTACAATGATAAACGTGTTATATTTCAGACTTTTTTTTTAACATGGTTAACTTCACTATCTGCAAATGCAGTTTTTATTTATGTTTACTGAAACATTCCTTTACAAATCAGCATCCCTCCTCTTAGCATGTTAAAAAGTCCCTTTTCATGGCACTAATGGCCTGCTCAGTTTGTCCATCATCTTGCATAAACTAAAGGTGCCATCAGCCCACACAAAAACAAACCTGTCTCTCTCTATTTAAAAGGAAGTCTTTGAAAATCAATCGCAGTGTCACTTTTCAGTCCCTTTTGAGAGTGTGCCGAAAACACTGTCATTTGAAGATTTTAATCCTTTCTAGTATGGCAACAGCGGGCAGTTCTGAAATGAATGCAGTGATTAAGAGCGAATGTGCTGAGCATTTGGATAGCGAGGCTGCGGGATAATGAATAAAGATTCATGCTTTGGACCCAAATTTTAATTTTTCCACAGAATTTGCCTGATGTAGGCAGCGTTTAATCACCCCCAGTGACAGGACTGAGTGCTTTCATTTAACCTTGACTGAAGATCATGAATTCTAACGCTTTTAATTGGATACATCATTTAACGGCATGAGCAGAGAAAATTCCCCCCAATTCAAAGCGCCGAGATTGACGGACAGGGGCAGTGAGGCCTGGCACAATTAAAGAAGATCTGTACGCACTGCCCCTGTCACCACACACGTGCACGCACACACACACACACACACACACACACACACACACACACACACTGATATGACTGTCTGATGATGACAACTTTACAGATTTCACCTTGTTTTGAGTAGGAGTGACTAAATTATGAGATTGGGGTCAGTAGAAAGGCTAAGAGGGGAACAGGGCAAGCAAGAGTGTACACAAACAGACAACTTCTGGCCTCCAGGCATTTAACACCTTTGGATGGATGTTCCAGCAGAAAAGGCAACAATGGGACTCTTCTACCATTATGTTTATTACCACTGTGTCACTCCTAATTGAAATGTTTCAGAATAGTGCCTGACAGCAGCATCTTTCAGAGAGATTGGAAGTCATAACTGTCTCTAACCTCTTTGTAGACAATTTCCCCTCTGATGTGTAAAGCTGTATCAAGTGGCACACAGTGAAATGCTTTTTAGACGCCTAATTGTTTTCTTGCCTATGATTCCGCAGAGAGAGAAAATTAATCTGTGTGCCAGAGCTCTCCTCTGCGACAGAACCTAACCAACCACAGCATGTTTGGTTAAGGAACCAAGCTCCAGGGTTTAATTTCATATTTTGCAATTACTTTTTTTCCTGGGACAAGTTTTAATGTATTATTTAAATTATCTTAGCTTTGGGATATTTGAGGGTTTTAAACAATACATTGCTTTTGGGATTTGGGGTAATGCAGGGTGGAACAGAGTCAGTTCATAATTCCATGTCGACTGTTGTGTTAAATGATGATGTGGTTGAACATGTTGAATGGCAGTTTTGTTATCGAGCAACTAGCAACTTTTACTACACGTTAATGTTATGTTGTTTCCATTTGTGCCTGTTATCATTACATTTTTTTGTTTGTTTTATGCTTTCAGAAATGGAAGTGTTAATCATTTATTTTCATCAGTCTACAAAATGCAGTGAATGAACAAAAGAGAAATCTAAATCAAACTATTATTTGGTGTGACCGCCCTTTGCCTTCAAAACAGCATCAATTCTTCTAGGTACACTTGCACACAGTTTTTGAAGGAACTCGGGTGGTCGGTTGTTCCAAACATGACTGTGTTTCAACCTCCGTGTGACATTGATGATCATCAGCACCTGTTTGGTAAAGTTGGTTGATCACACACCGACTATAATCCTACAGAATCCCTGACTTTGTGCCAGTGTACCTAGAAGAACTGATGCTGGTTTGAAGGCAAAATGTAGTAACACCAAATATTGATTTGATTTAGATTTTTCTTTTGTTCGCTCACTTTGCATTTTGTAAATTGCTAAAAATAAACAATCATTTATTTTTCTGAAAGCATTCTTTGTATACAGCATTTTTTTCCAACATTTGCACAGTACTGTGTGCATATATATATATATATATATATATAAATAAACACACACACACACACACACACACACACACACACACACACACATACTGCAAGCGAAAATTAATTTTTCTCATTATTAGACTTACCTGTTAATGAAAATATGGTCATGCAAACCAGTACAATTGTATGAGCATTAATCGGAGCTGAAGGTAATGACGACAGTCAGTGGAAGAGGGCATGGAAGCATGCACAAGCACTTTCATGACTGACTGACATTGTGGTGTTAGAGCATGGCATTAAACGAATGGTCCATGGAAAAGGAGGAGGCACGGTAAAGGCTGACATCTATTTCAGAAGCTCTGCCAAGTAATAGATATCTTCTTTTACTTTGCAAGTTACGAGTAGAAACAGAAGATACCATATTGTCGCTAAGGAGGTGGATATGACTCACTGCATACAATGACTGTGACAAGAGTAAATAAAAAAGTTACATGGCCAGAATTTCACACACAATGTGCCAGTGTTTTGTCTTGCAAGGACAAAAATGAATGACATTGTTCTCTAAAGTGAAGGAAGATTACTGAGAAACACCTGAAAGAAGAGAAAAGGGTCCAGGGTTGGTGAATGAACTTATCACAAGTACTAAATAGCCATCGCTAGAAAACGACTTACATGAGTCTCTGTTTATGGATATGGTTAAATAAATGAAAGGCCATTTTTTTGTGCCAGGCTTATCATAATACACAACCCGGGTAGTCAGCTTCATCCATTAGTGGCCACAGCGCCTGCAGGTCTACATGTATTTGTTCCAAGCATGTACTACAGTACCTGATTTCTCTAATTAGGCTGCCTTTTTGTTATAAGGAGGAGAGCTCATTAGGGAAATCAGGTTGTGCTGTGCAGGGTTGGAACAACAACCTGTAGACACTGTAACCCTTGATCAAGCTGAATTCCTTTGCAGCAGGGTATTATGATATCAATATCAGCACAACTGAAAACAAATTCCCTGCGGTTTGCCGTTCTCGAGATAAGTGGAAAAAAGCTTGAAAGGGAAGGCTGTGGATGAGAAGTTATCTTTTGACTAGCAGCGGCACTGAACATGTTGAACTCTACCAAGTGACCTGTCTGGGGTTTTTTTTTGAGAAAATTATTTAAGAAAACTAAAAGGCATGTTCTCTAGCAAACAAAGTTTACACTTTGCACACAGGATTATAGTAGAATATTAAAGTGTCTACATTCAAGACGTTACTGTATCCCAGAGCATAATATTCTTTGTGTTTATCTCTCAAAATTTTGCCATAAAAAATTCTCATTTACAGACTAATATTATTGTTAACTACTATCATTCTTTAGTATAGAAATGTAAAATGTCGATAGTGAAAGGGATCAATGAAGGCATTATAATCTTTAACAACAACAATACTTCATATACATGAATACATATATGTAACAAAAGTGTTTTTTGATGCATTGTTAATTTATGCACATATTATACGTTATTCTATAAGATGTATACACATAAATCTGGAGCGGACCAGTAATTATTGCTCTGACTAATGCAGAGTTGTTAACCTTTTTTGCATTGCCAGTGCATAAAAATGACACGAAAAAACTGAGTTGTATGAATCAACCGTGTTTCTTTCTATGGGTGGTGTATGGCAGTGAATTTTGTATTGTAGGTTATTGAGGGAGCAAAATTAATGAAGGAAGAACTAATGAAGCTTATGAGCACCGGCACATCACAGCTGAGAGATTCTCACCCTCTCTCCTCATAATGTATGATCTCAATAAAACCAGTCCATTTTGCAAGTTTGCTCTTATGATCAGATTAAACATCCCTTATAGCCCAGCACCTGCAGGAGTTATAATAAAGGCTGCCCTTTGCCCCAATAACACTCTGGTCAAAACATACACATCTTCTGACACATCTTCTGTTCTTCCTTCTGTAGCTAAGAGCCAGTGAGTCCACTGAGAGAGCTTTTCATAAACATTTTTAAGGCAATCTTAATTGTTAATAATACACTTTATTTTTTTGTATTTTATTAAAAACCCCATAGACGAACCAAAACTTTCCAACACTCACAGGAGTCAATCTCTTTCACTCTGATAATCCTTAGTTAACTGTGGTTCCCAATATTATCTTAATGAGGCACCCAATTAACAGTGTGGCCTCTGACTCTATGCACTGTCAGGGGTTCACTATGAATTCAAGCTAATTCTGCCTTAAGATTAAAACAACAGAGAGGTTTCTCATCCAGCATTTGAATAAAGGTCTGGGTAGCTGTGTACCCAAGAGGGAAACTATGACTTAAATCTTGCCATTTTAAAGCTCTCGTAGAACTTGTAGAAAAAGACATTTGAAAAAGAGACCAATGAATCCAAACTGAAGTTTAAATGTAATGGGAATTTTTTTTTGCACATTTAGCAGTCAGAACCACACCCAAAGAAGCACGAGGGCAGCATTATTATGCTATGTGGTTCTCATCACCCAGGACTTAAAGCCTTTTCAAAATGTAAGTTTAAGATTCAAATTCAAGATTCATGTGTGAACATATATTTGTGTAAAAATTTACAGGTCTCATGCACTGAGACCTTCAACAGACTCAACAAAGAGTGCAAAAACATTACAAACAAAGTGTAACAGTGTAGTAGATACAAACTATACAATATATAAAACTAAAAACACAAACGTGGCAATAAGACAGCAGTAAACTGATCATGTAACAGTGTATTTTTTGCAATGAAGTAAATATGAACAAGAAACAGTGTTAAACTGAGCTAATAAAGTGAACACTGTAGGTAGTAAAGTGACTGTGAAGAGAAATGTGTCTTATAAAGACCTATAATAAATAATGAAAATGTTAAAAGACAATGTAGAATCTAAAAACCTAAACGTAACACTACTTAAACTCTCTTTTTACAATAAAAATGGAGGGGAAAATTCCTTTTCCAATAGTTCTTAAAATCTTTAAGTGGCTTCAGGAAAAACAAGGTTGTTGGATGTCCAAGTGAAAGCCTTGTACAAATCTGTTGCACGTGTTATGTCTTCATGTGCTGCCCAAAGAACTTGACATTTGTAAAGATGAATGAAGACGAATTTTAAAAGGTCAGTGTGCAGAACTGGTGGAGACCACTCGAAAAGACTTGAAGCTGTAAGTGCTGACTTGAAGCTGTGAGTGCCTCAACCAAATATTGAGTCCATGGATTTGTATAATATGTGAAGCATGGGAATATTTAATTCATTACGACATTAAAATAACGTTTACCCTTCAGTTTTATCATCAGGTTTTGAATAATTGGTGCTATATATATATATATATATATATATATAAAAACTAAACAAAACAAAAAAAAAAAACCTGGGCCTTACTTCATGCTTTTTATAATGGGAGGAGCCTGACTACTTTGTGAATCTCTGAACATGAGCGATGCCATAAGATTGTCCATAACTTGCAACAATAGAGTTAAATGTGAAGATCACAAACAACCTACCTTTGCATACTCACATGCACACAGACACACGATCACTAAAAGAAGGCTGCACAGTATCTGTAAAGTATCTCAGTTTGCTTTTAAAAATAAGCTCTTTTCCCAAGGTTTGTGTCAGATGAAATGTTGAACTAAGTGTTAAAGCAGCTAATGGGTTTTGCATTATCTGCCCTTAATAGTTTAATCTCTACAATTCAATCTCTTTACCTCCTTGGTGGTCTTGACACTCCTGGCCAGTGATTGTCTGCCAATTTAGACAATAAAACCTCTAATGGCTGCCCCATCCAGCCTCACTCTCAGGTGCAGGGAGCCCCAATGGAACTTAAGATGCCTGTATTAGAGCTCCCTCTGCAGGAGCAAAACGGTACTGAACTGATCTTATCAGAAAGCAATGAATGGAGAGGACATATGAGATTAGACATATGAGATCAACATTTAGGTGACGTCTAAAGAGAGTGACTGGGAATAAGCTCTTAATGCTCTTTGTGCTCACACTCCAAAAGCTCAGTGCAGCTCCAGTGGATGAAGAATCAAGATCAAATCATCAAATCATCAAGAATCAAACAGAAAAATAAAAAACATCTGATGCAAAATAATTTCTACATGTGGGGAAATGACAAACCAGAGCATGAGGACTGGTTTGTTAGTGTGTCAATGTACACATCTGGTCCTCAAACTCTTAATAACATCTTGTCTTTAGAACAAAAAAAAAAGCCTTATTGTGGCAGGCAGAAAAGAAAAAAAAGGAGGAAAATGACAGAATGGTGAAGTTCAGCTGCCTCCTCTCCCTCCTCCACGTCTCCTTTGAAAGAAATTCACTATTTATAATGTCATCTTATCTGGCTTACTCTGAGGGCCGCACTGTGAGTGCACTTATGCTTCCCTTTGTTAGGGTGAGTTGGCAATTTCCTGTGAGATGGAACAACTGCAGGCAGCCGCTATTTTTCCCCCAGTAATGCTCCTGACACGAGCACCAAACTGCTGCTGGCATCAGAGCACAGACCCTGGCCGGAGTGGTGGGAGGCCTGACATAGGAATCATGCCACTATCATCCTTTCACAGCACAAGAGTGAGTGAGTGAGTAAATAAATAAATAAACACACACACACACACACACACACACACACACACATATACACACTACAAACACTAATTATTATATATATATATATATATATATATATATATACAGAGAGAGAGAGAGACTTTAAGATGTGTGTATTTAATCAGATAGATAGATTTTGATTTGTTAATATATACTTTATATTTCTGTATATATATATATATATAATATATGTATTTGAGCTCATCAGATTCCTGTAAGCAACAGGCAGATTAAGCCCCTGTGAGTTTAGGGATGGCCTGAATGATCAGAGCTGTGACAGCAGTGCTGAGCTGTTGCTACTCCGTCCTGCCAGGCAGTGGGCAGCAACGACCCCGGGCGGGGGGGGGGCAACTTTTACCCCCAACAGCCCACCTCCTCCTACAACCCCTCCCCCTCCCCGCCCCGCCCCCTTTCATACAGGTAGACCAGCGCGAGGCTCATTTAGCGCTACGCTGCTTTTCCTAATTAGCGCCGCGAGGCCTCATTAAGTCCGCTCTAATGAATAAATATTGTATTTCATAGCCTGATTACCAGATCAGCTCAATGCTCGAGCGTCGTAAACAATTATTTCCCTAAATATTCATCACCCTAAAGTGGATGATCATTGGTATTTAATACCAGTATTTTCAAGTGCATCTTTATTATGCAAATAATACTTTGGAAGCGTTCGTTTCCTGCAGAACTGAGAAAGATTCACAGGGGCAAATGAAAAATGGGGGATTCTGAAAGAGTGACGTGCATTTTTCCCCACACTGGGAAGTTTGAAGTGCACAGAGATGATCAGTGACTGGACCTTCTTCCTTGCTGGACACTTCCCCTCATCTCAGAGCACAAGAACTAATTCAGCTCTTAAGCTTAAAGCACACCTGCCACATAAACCTGGCTTAAGAAACGCCACAGTTGGGCTTAAGGACAAGCTAGATTGTAAAAATATACACCATTCAGAGTTAATAGGAAAAATGATTTACAGGTAAAGACTTCCCATTAGAGTCTGCTAATTATTTCCACACCATTAGTGGCAGATCTCTAATGAAGGCTCTGAGCAGGCAGTGCAGTACATCAGACAGCTCTAGTAAAAGCAGGACAGAAGGGGAACATCTGCCCTCCTTTCCGCAAAACCTGACAGACTGTCTGAGACCCATGGACTTACAGAAAGCCACACTTCTCCAGCCAGTCCTCAAAATCCCACCAGAACACCTCCATCCAACTCCACTGCCTGAAACCAGGTATTCAAATGCAGAGGTCCAATTTCCTTGTGGTTCACTGTGTGCTGTGACCTCGCAATGACAATAGTCACTTTCACTTTTCACTGTTCTCAATGGCTTGAATCAAAAGTGAGAAGAACTCCCGACAGAGAATAACTGCAGGTGTTCTGAGGTCTGGTTTAATAATGTAAAAGCGCATCCAAAAAAAAAACCACACACACAAAGATAAGAAACTAGATTGCATTTATTGGGGGAAAGTATTTTGAAAAGATGATTTTTAAAAAAGACAATAAGTGACTGCTGCTTTGTATGCACCACCCTCCCAAAAAGAAGCTTTTCTAAAAGATTTTACAAACTATTTTTTTTTTATCTAAAAAGCATTAGAAACCACGTTCAAGCCATCAAAATTACAGTATATTTTGAAGACCAGTCACTAAACAATGGCAACTTTATACATTTAGAACAATGTAGATTTTCATGTATACCATTTTCAAGTGGCTACTCAAGGCACGTGAACTTACAAGAAGTCCTGAAATTTCCTATTCAAATTCTGAAACGTAAACAGAACCAGTATAGGTGGAGTAAAGTCCTTAAAGCTGGACATAGGCTGCCATTTTCTTACTCGTTCTCCTCCAACTCTTTTCGCAAGCTAAGGAGAAAAAGAAAGTTGAGAGGGTTGAGACTTCAACATGAGTTGAGCAGATGCTTCCTTAATTGTGTTTACATTAATGACAGGTTTCACATCAACTGAAGAAACTGTTACCTGTTCAGGTAAGCGTGAACATTGTCATAGCCATGGTACTTGGCCAGGTATACCAGCACACCTGTAGCACAACGGCCTTCTCTGGCCCTGCAGAAGCTGCAGTTACAAATGCCTCGGCACGGGGGGCAGCGCCACTCCTGCAGAAGAGACGGTCATATACTTGTCACTGACAAATTAAGGGAGCAAACACATTTATATATACAAACTAATGCATTTAGAGTAACTGGTTGAATTGGTTTATAAAAAACAAAAAAAAAATTTTTTTTATTTTTATATTATATATACATATACCACCACCTCAAACAGGTCTTGAGAATAAGAGACACTCTGATGTACCATCTTTGAGCACCATGTCTTATCCAGACATGGTGCATTTAATCTTTTTTGTAACCCTCACTTTGCCACTCTTTGGGCCAACCTGTGAAGTTCATTACCTGTGCCATGTCTAGGAACAGCACCTACCACATTTGGATATGTTCACTGCATTTTTGAAAAGGACAATCTGCCCATTCAAACTCTGCCTGAAAGGAACATTAAGAGCAGAATCAAAGTCTTTTTACTCACTGGGTTCAGCAGAGCATCCCGGACTTCCTCTCCATAACGATTCCGCAGACAAGGTCCACAGAACTGACCTCTGACCCCCACACACTCTGGGTTACGGCAATTAGTCTTTGTGTCTGTTGTCTTCTGACGACACTGGTGACATGTGGAGCCCTACAGCAAAGACAGAGTTTTAGACCAGATTCAGGCCATTTTGCAGTCTAAGTGTTGACCAGTGTCACTTTAACTCCTCACAGGATGGAGTGAACAACCCACTGACAGAGCTGCTAATGTAAACAACTGTAACGACTCACAAAGCTACGGTTGTAGACCTTCTCTCGGACGTTGCAGCAGATATTGTCCAGCTCTGCCTGAGTAATCTCCTCCACAGGTCTTACCACGTGAGGTATGGCAAGAGGGCCATTGTAGGAGCGTCGACGACGTGGTGCCTAGACAAAGACAGATAATAATGAAAAACTGAACTATCAAGTTGGTGTGCCTGAGTATATGGGGGCAAAACAAAACATGTAATGCCAACCCTCCCATAACGCCCATCATCTTACTGGTTCATCATCGTCGTCTTCGCTGTATCTGCTCCTACGCAACAAACTATACTTGTCCTCGGGTTCAGGGGGGGGAGAAGGAGGGCCATCCACCAGCGAACGAGAACGGGTGTGAGGTCGAGACACACGTTCAGGGTTCTTCCGTCGCACTCCAGGTGTTTCAAGAGAACGGCGGGGAACACGCCGAGGCTAGATACAGAAACAAGAAAAGATCGTTAATTATTGTGTGACTTTATAATTGACTTTCTCAAATATTTTAATTCTTATGCACATTCGACAGTGCTCTGTTACACATAAGTACTTAGTGCATAATTACTCAGTGGCTTACTGTGTTTTGCATGGGTTGAGACATCCTCCTGGGGAAGAGACCAGGGACCTTATTCAACTCTGCCATCAACTTAGCAAGCTATGAAAAGGAAAAAGTAAGAAAGACGAAAGGTAAAACAAAAGTTTGTGATGGATTGTTAATTCCAACATCCTGCATAAATATGTGCTACAAGCCCAGATGATAATTTCAAAAGCAAAGTATTCTAAACTCAATTGCGAACAAAATGTCAGAATAAGAACAGTTAATGCCTTTAACAATTACACAGCAGCTCCTGCCAGTGTATATGGGATCTTACCATAGCTTTGTTCTCTTTGATATTAAGGGCTCTCTTTGCAACAAAGTTCTCCTCTTCATCCGAGTCCAGTTCTTGGTTCTTGGGTTTGGGAGCAGCCCGAGGATTCGCCGGCTTCTTCAGATTTGCTTTTTTGGCTGGGAACTTCATGGCCACTTTCAGAACGGATGAGCGCCTAGGTCTCTTCTGGGACTCTGAGGAATCGGAGTCTGAATCCATTTTCTAACGTTAACAAAAATAATTAATCAGACTCACATACAGAAACTGGCAGCATGACCTGATGAGCAATGAAATTAATTCTGCAGTAACTCACCATTGCACTCATCTCACTGCTGAAGTCGTTCTCCTCAAAGCCACTGCAGGCTTCCTCCTGGGACACTGCAGGGGTCTGGAAGACTTTTCCATTCTGAGCAGAGTTTCTCGTCCGCCTGAGGGGTCTCTTCTGTGCCGGGGAAGAAAAGTGAACATTTTCAGAGTCTTTGCAAATAAAAGTAAACCAACAGCAAAGGATTTATTAGTGAAGAAGGAGTGCAAGATGCTTCATTTCAGATTATTTTACCGAAGATGTAAAGCCATCGGATCCGAAACTGTCACAGCTGTCGTCTGAGGAAGGAGGGGTCTCTAAAGAAACCTCAGGGGGGTTTCTGTAACTCCTCAGGTTCATCCTGGTGGGGGGAGGGGGCTGTCTCTGCAGGGGACAATGATCAACACCAAAGCAGTGAAAACACATTCTCACAGTTCGGCGGGAAAATGGTTCTGATCAGTTTGCTCAAATGGATCATCAGGGCTAACAATAAAGAAACACAAGCAGGAAGAAGTATTTCAAAAGAAAGCAAGCTTCGATGGGCTTCCTGCACTGCAAACATGCAGGTTGAAAAATGAGCAACCTCGACACACGAGTGAAAAAAGTCCTGCTGCAAAAATCGTCGTGTTTTAATCCTGACAAAAACTAAAGCTTCCCTGAGAAACAGCACACTAACAGTACAGCACATGAGCAGCCTAAACAGGTAATAAAATAACCAAAGAAAATTGGATGAGAAAATGTTCATTCGTGCACATCATGCAATAATGTGTGTTTTAACAACAAAAACAAAGTAAGCTTGCCCACCTTTGTGCGCATGGTCCCGCTGTGGCTCCGGATCTGCCCTGTCCTGTAGCACTGAGGGTAAAGAGCCCCACTGCTTTGCTTGCAGGGCGCTAAGCCTGGAAGTTCGCGGGAAATGTTTGAGAGGCGTGGCCACAATGCGCGCCACATGGAAGTCCTGCAAGATGCCTAAAAACTACGAAACGAATCCAGTTATAGCGATACCTAACCCTGTCTGCACAGTTCCATTTCACGGTCCCCTCATTATGTTGTTCATAATCACAATAAGCGATAGAGGCTACATCACTGAGGCACGATATAACGTTTTATCAACATTGTCCTTTTAGGATCTTCAGCGGTGGCGCCAAACGGCTTTAAATGATTTACATAAAAGGGCGGGAAGCGCGCGCTCCTTTCTGTTGTGACGCACATCCTTCACTTTACAGAGGAGAAAAGAAGAAAACTGACACTTCTACAGCTTTATATTATTTATTTTTCTCAATAAATTCCTGGTTGACGATAATAGTTTAACATAGCTTTGCTGATGTCTTAAAACCCTTAGACAATACAACTTGTCACAGTTCACCTCAGAGTGCCAAGTGCGCGGTTGAGGCACAGGCCCACACACCAACATACAGAGAATAGTCACAGTGAGAATATCTCAAATATCCCAAATAATCAAATCAACCCTCTAAAGTCCATGAGCTTTATTCCTGTTGGTGATGTGAGGAACATGGTTATATGCTTTTGGGAATTTACTGTAAAAAGCATTACTCAGAACAGACCCAATGTGGAGTGACTAGTGGCATTTAGACTATTCCAAGTACACACACACACCCTGGACAGATCATCAGGGCAGACAAAGACAGTCACACCTTGGGGACAATACAGCATAATGAGGGTGTCCTTGGAGTATGTGTGGGGTTTCATTTACATTCACAGCATTTAGCAGACACTCTTATGCAGATTTCCTGATTACAGGGACAGGCTCCCTGATGAAACTTGGTTTTCAAAGGTCTTGCTCTACCTAATGGTGGATGTGCTTGAGGTAGGGTTTGAACATATGACCTCATGGTCCTATTACTAGACCACTACAAACCCCTGGTGGAAACCCACAAAGACACTGGGAGAAAATGCAAACTCCACACAAATAGGATCCAAATACTGGACCCTGAGAGTAAAACACTGGTCCACTGTATACCTGTATTCCAGGTATAGATCAGTTAAAAGACCACCTTTCAGACAATGTCCCCCACTTATGCAGAAGTACCAAGTGGTTTTTCAGTGAAGATCTTCACCCCCAGAAACAAATCAAACATGATGTGCTTCTACCAGGCAGATATCATTGTTATCTTTGGATGAACATAATTACAGTTTTGGCCTTTCAGTTAAAAGACTTTGTTTAGTTGCATAAATTTTGAACTTGGGATCTTGAGGCTTTAAGAATGAAAAATAAATAAATAAATAATACACCTCTGAATATGTATATTAAAATTGTTTAGAAAAATCATTGGTCCCAAAATAATTGTCAATACCAGTAAAAAGTTTGGGTACCCTGGTTGATTTTCTTAAAATAAGTACAAATTCTTTATATTGTGTCCACCTCACGCACTGCATTTCATTTTTTTTTCCTGGAACCTATAAATTAAAACAGCATTAACTGCACTTCAGGGAAATTTCCTATTTAAGTCACGAATAGAGGATGCGTACTTATTTGTTACTTCAAGTCTTTTGAATGAAGCTATTTACACTTTGGGATAAAGCTATGCTATATGAAAGTAAAATTCTAAAATTCACTCATCATTTTCCTTATTGGTCTCTCCTGTGTAAACAATGTGTCCTGTGTTTTGTTTTAGTTGTTTTTTTAGAGTTATGCTCATGTTATGATTAAGACAGCTTCTCATGGAGTTTTGAAAAGTATGCTCTCGCAGCACTATATTCCTTAATTTCGTCCCCGTCCTCCCCCTCTCCCTCCTCTCCGTGGACGACCTCTGAGCGGTCTCTGGTCCTGCTGCTTGTGGTCTTGCTTGGAAGGCTTTTTGCGCTCCACTTTAATCCACCCCCCCTCGTTGCTTTTGGCCTCTTTTTCCTCATTATTCTGCTTTTCTGCTGTCACTATTGTCATCCCTGGGATTATCCTTGGGTGGTTCTGTGGTACCACATTGCCACTGGAACGAGGTCGTCCACCATGTCCTCGAGCTCCATCCTGAGACATATGATTGAACCCTTTAGAGAACTTCCTGCCAGCCCCTCCAGTCATGGTTATAGTGCTGTTGTAGTTGTTCCTGGGGTATTTGCACATTCCCCCAGCACTTGGAGGGCGATCTCTCTCAGATGCACTCTCTGAGGTCGTACTAGATGGGCTGCTGCCCTTTGAGCCCAGATGGAGAGAGGAGAGTTTGGTAGAGAGTGTAGGTGAAGAGCTTCGAGAACCAGCCCATGGTGACAGTGGACTGCGATTGGGAGATTTTCGGACGGCAGAAGCATATGAAGTTTGATTGCCAAAAGCAGACAGGAACTGTGGAAGTGTCATGGAGTCGGCCGTGCGGTTGCTGGGCGTGCCATTGTTATGCTCCTGAGTCAGGTTTTCCCTCATCTGCTTTAACCTCAGACTGGAAATCCACTGGGGATCAATTCCTTGCAGAACAAGACCAATAAAATCATCAAGATACAGAAAATAAGTCAACACAATTATACATCAGTATAAAACATAGATCACTATGACACAACAGGGCATGTATCATATTAACTTTATAAAATTATTTTATTCTGAGTTTTTATAGTATTGATAGTACTTAATAGTATGGGATTTTTGTCTATTTCATCTTAAAAAAACAAAAAACATGCGACAAGAGTGTGTATCGTTAAACCTAATGCATTGTGAAATTAACATTTTGCAGTATTGCCCACCCCATGTCCCCATGTCTAAAATATGTTTTATTAATTAGGAAATGATGCAATCATTCGAATCAAGTAAACCGGAGCATACCAGAGTTGGAGCGACTCCTGAAGTTTCCTTCACCGTATGAGGGTACAGTCTCTATGAGCAGCTCGACAGCTCTGATTTCATCTACCTGACTGGATAGGCTCCAGTGCACTGTGTGCACGTGCCTCGTGCTCTTTGGAGACCTGACATCACTCTGATAAGAAAGAAGTACAAGTTGAGAGATGAGCATGTCAGACAGTTTCTGAGGCCAAACAAAGCTCTGACATGGTGGAACAGGAACCTGCACTGTAACAAGTCCTCACTGCTGAGAATTTACAGCAATATTACGCATTAATATTACTACTACACATAATTAATTGTAATTCCACAAATAATTATGTTCATTCCAGAACAAATTACATTTACAATCAAGCTGTATTCTTTACAATAATTTAGTCTGTACATCTGACAATTCTATTTGCTTCAGTACTAACAAGACAAAAACAAGTCTGCACAACCTCAGATTTTGCCCACATATCACATTAAAATAAAAATGAAATATCTCTCCTTTTAATTACAAGCATAAATGCAATTAGATGAAAATAAGTGAAAGTGGATACACTTAATGTGTAGGAGTGAACCTGGGGAATTTTGCTTACCTCATAATTTACAATGCAGTCAACAGTCTGTTTGTCAGATATGCCAATGATCCACTTGTCCATCACAAATGGTGGCTGAAATGAGAGTACATACACTCATGCTGTGTGCCCGTATAAAACCCATACAGCACTGTGAAATAAACTCTTGTGCTTTAAAATATACCTTGGTCATCTTTAACACCTCCACATCTGGTCTATTTGCATTAAAAGTGACATCCTTGATGTAGGTTATTGCAACTTCATCTCCATCAAGTTCCACATACATTTTCCATTTGCAGTCCTATGGAAGGCAAGAGATAAAGGCATACACAACAGGGCTTAGTGGTCTAGTATTTTATGTACAGTGAAGTGAAACCACAGCACGATGCTGAATTCAAAATACAGCCCCAGTAGTTTGTTCTTAGGCTGTATGTAATCCAACACAGTCTAAGATTTTAAGAGATAGTGTACAAGTACACTTACTATAGCATATGTCCCTGCATTTATCTTGATAAATGATTGCAACTGATAGTGTGTTTCTAACTGAAAGTAGACTTTTGTTTGTCTCCTTTGGTCGAACTGATTTTTTACTCTGGGAGTAATATTGTTCTTAATTGGTGATCTTAACAGGGAACCAGCAGCTGTGCAGAGCTGGTAATAACATTGGGCTAACATT
This sequence comes from Hepsetus odoe, assembly GCA_017165825.1. Lineage (NCBI taxonomy): Eukaryota > Metazoa > Chordata > Actinopteri > Characiformes > Hepsetidae > Hepsetus > Hepsetus odoe. Next base: position 13,677,211 of record CM029369.1, read on the forward strand.
TGGGTTAGCTTTGAGAAAAGTAATAAGTAGAATCCTCCTTTCTCTACTCTGCTATTCACTATACAAGGAAAGAAGAAGATAAAGATGAGATTAAAAACAACCACTATATATGCAGCACATGACCAACTGTAACTTTAATACATTCTGCAAGCAATGTAGTTAACAAACTAATGAATACACTCACATGGGCAACAACAAAGGGCAAGTACCATAGATTACACTGTTAATCTGATGCTCACAATGAGCCTGCATGTACAGTCAGAAGTCTCCAAAAACTGTGAAAGTGAAAGTCACATGTATGACAAAGCTGAATTACTGAGGCCAGTCTGGTCATGATATGTTAAAAACAGTAGTGAAAATCTCTTTTCTATTTTTGAGTCAACAACAGCTTAACATGTACAGCTGAAAAGGGTCTTTTGGGCACTTTTGTTTAAATTACACTTTTTATTGATATTTGAAACACATCCTTTGCAAAAATAAACACACACTTCTCATAAAATGTGGCCTTTTTTATTCTTCAATATATTAAACTTTTAAAAAATAGGGCACTTAAATTAGCAGGCAAATTACAAATTAAGTGTGTTCTTTGGTAATTTAATTTCACTTAGAAAATTGACCATTTTTGAAACTGCACAACTGCAAAGTTACCAACTTTAAAACAAACAAAAGAAAAAGACTAAAATGGGATAAAAGGTGTGTGGCTAGCACATAAACATCCACTCTCATTTATATGCAATTTAGCAATGAAAATATGGCTCTCATTGGAAGGCATGTTAGGTGGCTGGCTCAGTGCACAGCACAGTGGTGTTCCTCTCTGCTCCTTCAGCTCAGAGCACGAGTCACAGGTCATTACTTAAAGCACACTAGTTCTACTGCCTCTGCTGCAAGCCAATCTACTGTGTACAGATGATCGGAGGACACATCACAGGAGGGCGACTAATGTGCACACACATACTTACGTACTGTGCTCAGGAGTGTGTGGGGTTTGTTTTTAACAGAGAAGCATGTGGCAGTGTGGATGGAGTGTGTGCTGAGGGCATGTTTTGTACATACGAGTGAGTGAGTATGTGTGTGTGTGTTGGATGGATCTCAAAGCATCAGTGTCAGAGGTCCTCAAAGCGTTGATGTCAGAAGCCCTGTGGCCCTGCAAAGCTGCCAGGCTCCTCCTTGCTGGAACGGGCTGCTGGCGTGTTGGCCCAGCGATTGCCCCGCTGTTGGGCCCGGCCTAATCACACCGGCAGAAACAATGTGCTGTGATGGCGGCCAGCACAGCAAGCGTCTAATGACGCCTCATACATAATTCAGCACCTTTCCCTCGACTCAGCGCTGATATCCTCATTAACAGCACACTCGCTGCCTGTCAGATGGCCAGTGCACAATCGCAGGCCCCTCATTTAGTCTTTGAGAAGTGCAGCTGCTACCATGACACCGCCAGCAAAGAGGGAGAGAGAGAGGGAGTGAGAGAGAGGGGAAAGGAAAACAGGGTGAGCAAGAGAGAAACAGTGAGTGAGGGAAATGATGGAGAGGGGAAGAGAAAAAGAGTGTGAGTGCAAGAGGTAGGGGGAGGCTAGAGAAGGGGGGGAGAGAGAGAGAGAGAGAGAGAGAGAGAGAGAGAGAGACACAGAGTGGGGAAAAGTGAGCAGAGCGGGTTTGTTTTATTTAGTGCAAAAAAACCTTCCAGTTTGTAAAAACAAGGCTGACACGGAGCCTGACACCAGGCAGGGGAAAATAATTAGCTCTCATTTTCTCAGCCTCCTGTTTCCTTCTCCCTGCTGAGTTTCCTCCCCACTAAACCACCACATGTCAGGAGAAATGGGAGGCAATTAGCGTCCTCGCTTCAGCCCCGCCGCACGCACTGAAAGGGGACTATTTATGATGGGACAATGAACAGCTGAAAGATTAAATAACATTTGCCTTTTAAAAAGAAAATGACTTCTGGCTAAATGGGCCATTTTTGATTAAATTCAAGCAGCAAGTGGAGAAGCGCCCTTTCTCCCTTCTTTGAGATCTGAACAAAGCCCCTGCTAGCAAAAAAAGGGTAGGATGCTATGTATTGCTTAGGATGAAAGATTTATTTATCTTTTTTTCTGTTTATTTTTAAAGAGAGAAGAAGAAGATGAAAAAACATCTTGTGAACAGAAAATGTGCTTAGTGAGATGCTGGTCAATGGAAGAATGATGGAGGAATAACAGGCATCTTTATTTAAGAAAAATGGCAACTTCAGTATGGAGTATAGCTATGTTGACACCCTAAAGAGCTTCAGTTCTAAAAACTATTGCCAATACCAGTACAGACATCCACTTAGATTCTGTATAGGACTGCAGTGTTTATTTTCATTCCACCAAAATGAAGAAATGCCTTTACTGAATTTCAGGCCCTCTGAACTTTAGAAAACAAAAATTAAATAACAATATGTCCATGTTTTCTTCTCAATGGAACCGAGGAAGATCTGGCATATAACAGTATAAGATGTTCTCAAAGAGTGTGTAGTACCTTAGGTCCTGTTCCTGCTTTCCAGTGATAACCAAACACCAGCTCCAGATTAATAATCTTCCTCCAACCCTCCTCTTCCTCTTCTTTGGTCCACTCATCCTGAAAGAGGGCACATGAAGCACAGGACCAACATACTGATCACTTCATCCTGCATACTAGGTCAAGAATTCAGTATGACCGTGGTAAAGGCAGATGTAAGATATGTGCCTACAGGGAGGAGGAAACCCTTCATAATTAAACAAAATAATTCCATTAGAAGTCAAAAATAAAAAAAAAAGTATATTTTACAAATTCTAAAGGCAAATGTATAAAAGCTTGAGGTTTCTGAACTTGTTCTGAACATATAAATAGTGAAGAACTATGTGTTATGTGTAATTATTTAAATGCCCCCTAACATGATTCTTAGCAGCCACAAGTGTTCAGCATATGTGAGAAAATCTTCAAGCCTGCAGAGAAGCATCCCAGGTGGCTCTTCACAACACTGTTTGAGAGAGTGCCAAGAGTGTGTAAAGCCGCATCCAAGCAAAGGGGGGCAACTTTGAATAATATGAACATGATATTTTCCTTAGTTCTTTTTTGTTTTTAGCCACTGCATTATTCCATATGTGTTATTTATCAGTTTTAATTATCATAGAACATATAAATAGATAAGAATGAAAGAAAATCATGTAATTAGTTGGTGTGTCTAAACTTTAGTAAATGATCTGATTCAAAGATGGTGAAAGGTTGTAATTTATTTACATTAACAAATTAAGAGTGCTGTGTAGCAGTGGTGTTGCAGTAAAGAAGGGCAGACTAAATCAGCCATTAAAGCTGAACCTTCTTCAGCACAACAGTGGATTAAAAGAACTTAATTTACCACTTAACCAGAAATAAAACAGAAAAATCAGCGTCACAACTGTTTAGTCCAAGCATACCTTTGTTAGTGGAGGAAAATGGAACAGTCCGAGGTAATCGTTGGTCAACTTTTCAATCTCAGCCTGAAAGTAAATGAATGAATGTAACCATTCAGAACCTTGTGAAATAGTTCATACAGTTGAAGATTAGTTCACAAGATAAGTGTCTGGATTAAGGCTTTCATGATACATAAACAAATGCAACACACATGATCTGAACCTTCATGCTATTACTGGCTTAAATCTTGCTATTTACTGTGCAAAAGTCTTAAGCAAATTGTTAAAACCTTAGTGGAATAAGCAAAAACAAATTTTGGCCAAGCCAAGCAAAATCTAATTATATATTCATATTCACATTATATATAAAATAAATTCAATTTCCAATTTACAGACCATTTGGACAGGGAAGATATTTAGGACTACGTTTTACTTAATGGAAGGAAAATGTGTTTTGCCGTGATTTCGGACCTTTAAGTGCCAACACAGCACATATTAAAAGTATATAAATTTAATCTCTCCCCAGGACATGCAAAGTTATCATGCTGTTTCTCTCTCTGAATTTTGATTTAATTCACTACCTTTAAATGTATGATGTGTCCTTTGGAGGTGATGCCCATATCTCTCATATCTGCCTCAGAGAGAAGAAGGAGCCTACGCCCAGTGATGTGGTTTTGCATAAAGATATCAGCATAACGCTGCATCTCACACTCTGCCTCTCCTGCAAAAATACACACATGAAGATGCATAACATATACATCATTTATATACATATATACAGTTTGTACATGGAAGTCGCTCCGAATAAGAGCGTCAGCTAAAATGCCGTAAATGAAAATATATAGGTACACATTTCTGTATTGGCAGTAGGTATAAATGGGCTTTTTTCATAAAATCAAGATTTGTTTACACATTTACGGCATTTAGCAGACGCTCTTATGCAGAGCGACTTCCATGTCCTAATTACAGGGACAGTCCCCCCTGGAGCAATTCAGGGTTAAGGGTCTTGCTCAGGGACCCAGTGGTGGTAGTGCTAGAGGTGGGATTCGTACCTGGGACCTCTTGATCCAGAGGTTCATAGGCAAGTACCCTACCACTCCGCCACCGCCACCGCCAAACAGGTTGCTGTACACTTCACACAGTTAGTGCTAGAGGTGCGATTCAAACCTGGGACCTCTTGAGCCATAGGTCCATAGTACCCTACCAAGTATCCTACCACTAGACCACCGCCACCCACATATACTATACTAGCAGATTCACTCAGCCTGTCTGTGATACTGTGTCAAAAAACCCGGGATATGTTGTCTATTTCAGTTAACTGGGGGCAAGTGGCAGCAATGGCCTAGTGGTTAGGTAATAGGCCCCAGGTTTGTAAGGTAGTGGGTTGGAATCCTAGACCAGTAGATGGCCCTGAGGTACCTTTGAGCAAGGCACCGTCACATCACTTCTCCCTGGGCGCTTTAAATAACTGCCCCCTGCTGCATGTATGTATGTGTGAAAAGCGGAGGCTGCATTTTATTGTCTTTCACTGGGCACTGTGCTGTGTTTCACAATGACAAAGTCACTTTCACTTCGCTTTTCACTAATTTTTAAGCTCATGATGCTTATTCCAGTCTCCAGGAACTTTATTGCTTGTAAAAGACACCAAAGCAATATATATATTTATTTACCTTGTATGGTACATAACCCTTTAGTAACCTTATCATGTTATGATTGATGGGTAATGAAATTCTACTGTGAAACATATTCTGCTTGTTTCTTTAGCTTGCTTGAGCTGTTGGCCATTACAACAAAATTACCAGCAATCAATGTATTTCTGGAATAAAATTAAATAAAGCAAAACAAATAAATAGCCTATAATATATCTGCTCTGAATCTCTTACCAGTACCAGAGATCTGTGACATCCAGAAGTGCTATAAAACAAGAAATTAAGGCCATTTTAGAAAATATATCTGAGAGCAAATAAATCTGACAAATGAAATTCTAACATCATCAAAAAATTCTGTTCAGTAAATGATACTGACCACATGTTCTTCTGTCCAAGCATGGATGGCCAGATTTGGGAGCAGCTACAAAGAAAAAGAGAGAGGGAAATAATATATGCAAAAATCCAAGATAACCCTAGTGTGTTCTCTAAAGGTATATCATTGTGTAACATGTAAGGTAACATATATAGCAAAAACAGGAAGTAAAAAATGCTCCACATAAAACAATTCATGCTAAACATTATGAAGATGCTGTTGCTGCGCTGTAAAAAACGGGCAGTACTTACAGATGAAAAGTCCTAAAAAACTGCAGGGAAACATTTGCCTTCATGGGCAAATGTCAGTCAAAACATAACTTGTATTATTACTGTGTAACATTACAGTAAAAGAACAGCTAAGGGAAATGATGTGGGAATCAAAATGATTCAGCAATCTATGCATGGAGTGACACCTCTTACAGCATGGGGTGTCAATCTTCTGAGAGAGTGAGAGAAAAAGTGTCCCCTTTGCCTGGTCAGATGTGCCCTCAATGCCCTGTCTTTGTAAGATTCATAAGACAGAAGGCACTCTCACTGTCACATTATATATATTTGCCTAATAAGAGTGATATAATAGTGCATTTCGAGCAGCTATCTTACATTTCACAAATGGTTTGCAAGGGTTTGCAACCTGTAAGACTGACAGAGAAGAGAGGGGATGAAGGCAGTACAGAAAGAGAGGTCAGCACAAATGACTCAGTAATTGAAATTCCTCAGCCGAGTTCAGTAGGGTACAGCATGAACTGTGTCCTCATATTTTAACCTTATGCACAATGAAAGCTGGAGTAGGATTTGAAGAGAGTATGTGAAAGGTGTTGTTTAAATATGGCATATAAGCAACCAAAAAATGGCAGGTGAGAGTGGCAAGGTTATGCATTATTTGTTTTATGCATAAAAGCTCTTATTTATTTTATATATGTATATACGTATGATTGTATGTTTCTGTGGATCTCTTCTCCCTGTAGTTTGTGTATAGTATGTTTAATGAGACTAATAAACTGACAAGACATTACTATAAAAGCCATAGGAAGTCAAAAAATCTAAGTAGAGAATTATAAAGCTTGCATGGGTACATGTGTTGCACACCAAAGATTTACCACAAATATTTCTATCACATTTACATCATAAAAAAAAAACTACATGCGATTTGGGTGCATATTCATCAGCTGGTTTTAACTACACGCTTCTTTAAAAAAAGCAGGAAACACTTATTACAGCACGCAACTGATCTTACATCACAAATAATAGTTCTAATCCCAAATGGGAGGGGTGAGTAATGTTTGTTTAAGCTTTACCATTTTCTAAAAATGGAAGATAAGACCTTCATAAAATTAATTTTAAAAAGTGTTAATGGCATTATCCAAGTTGCATTTAAAACTTGGCTAGTTTCCAGATTACAAGCCTACAAACAAGTGTTGTTATATGTGCAAATGTGACAACTATGTGGGAGACTGGCTGAGAAAGCATCCTGTGTAGCTTCTCATGAAGATGCTTGAGAGGATAGCAATTATATAAAGCTACATCATCACTAAGAGGGTACTTTAAAGAATCAGGACAAAATCATTTGTTTTGTTTAACATTTTGCTCGACCACTGCATGATTTCAACTATAATTTCACTGTTTTTTTGTGGCAAGTACAGTTGGATGATATAAAAATATGTTCATCACAGTATGATTCTCTGAACAAATCAATCAAATCATGAATGCTAAACAAATATCTGTAACTTCTATTACAAATAAAGCATAATAAATACTGCTATCAGAAATGACTCTTATTACATATATATCAGTGCAGTATGTGTAGCCTCAAAAAAGAGTCACTGTATCAATAACATCAATATCACTGTATCAATATCCCACTTCTGGTATTAGGAAAATGTCATTTAGTATCAAAAAAGTTTGCTAGTCTCAATTAATCTAAAGATATGAGTAGGTGTGTTCAAACAGGAAGTGTAAATTATCTGACTCAAGGAGACTCAGAAGTGGTGACTAGCATGTGATTTCTTTAGATGACTCACTGACCAAAGAGCAACATGATGTACATCTAACTGGCAGTGGCTCAACTCGCACTGCTTCATCCTGAACATATATGGGTCATTAATGTTTCCTTCCCCTAACATTGCTCAAGAGCTTATTTTTAGAGGGCAATTAAAGAAACAAGCAAACGAACAAAGAAGATAGATCAAATGAGATAATGAGAATTTTGGAGAAATTAAGAATAGCAGAAATATAAAAAGATTGTACATTTTTAATAAACAATGAAAGTGATTTATGACAAACTTTATTGCAAAAAATAGAAAAAGACAGAAGCAGAAAAAACAAAGTTGAAATTTAAACACGATACTGTTATATTAATGACAACACAGGATTTGAGACATCCCTTCAAGCAAGATGCAAAAAATAGCTTTTATGTGCCACTGTAATACGGATACATTTTTTTTTCATTTCAAGCATTTATTGTTAATGCAAATGCAGTCTGTTTCTGGGTAAAGCTGGTCCAAATCCATATCAATTTAATACATTTATGTAATAAATCATTTATTATAGAATGTGATCTTTTGTTTCTGTTAATATCACCCTCATAACAGTGAATAGTTGCACTGAAGGTATTTACCCTGTTAAACCAGAAGGTATTTACCCTGTTAAACCAGTTACTTCTATGGGAAGACATCCTAAATAAACAAATTCAATTCAGTCAGTTTGCATTCAGATATACAGATCTAAAGTGCACTCAACTGAAAAATTCTGGAAAAAAAATACTTTGACACGTGGAAAAGGTTGCACTACATTTTAATTTAACACTAATATGACCATGTTAGACTGGTTTAGTATGTCACTCAGAACTTCAATATCAATATAATCCATATAAATCAGTGCATATTATTAATACTGAGAGTGAGGTTATGAAAGAAGTAGCAAACAAATCAGCAGGCTTGAAGACCAAGGACTCAGGAGTTTAACAAAAGGGGATCTTGTTCTTCATCCCACTTTGTCTTTCTCCCTTTCTAGCCTTCTCACCTGTATGCGCATATCACAGCCTCACTGCGTTCCACGCTGCTCAAATTGGCCAATCTTAATGTCAGCGAAATGTCACTTCATCATAAAAGCACCACATCTTTGCCAGGCTGATATGCTGCTTGGTCGCCCCTCAGCATGCCGCTATACATCCACTTCATTTGCCATAAATGACATCCATAAGGACTTTGGAGGCTCTCGACCAGTCCATACATAGTGAAGGCAAAAACTACTTCTGACCTCAACAGGCCATTTTCATTTCCGTCTCAAATTTTCACATATGAAATGCGTTTTGAGGCAACATATTGTAAATATAAAAAAAGCAAATCACAAAAATAAGTAATACTTGTAAATGTATGCTTGCTACACATAAATGTGTTGCTATTAATAGCTCATAATACCATTTCTGTTGAAAACATGACTAATTCAGTATTATGTTTTGGTTAGTTTCGCATTTTTTCAAAATCTCATTATAAAGTCACTGTTTCTTGAGGCTCTAACTGAAGTCTAAGCACACATTAGTAGAGGTGTCAAGTGGCTAATCACTGTCGCTGTCGTCAGACCAGTTAAAGGCCGCCATGCTGATTTTGTGTCCCTTCCGTACGGAGCAGGTTTTGGAGGAGTTCTGCGTGGCCTGCATGCTGACCTGGATGCCCGAGTGGAGCACAGGACAGGAGCGAAGGTCCAGAGCGAACATGTCCTCAAAACCCTTCATCATAGCCTCCAGAGCCATGCCCCCCATCTCTCCGTTACACGAGTGCCTGATCTCACACGACAGCTCCGAACTTTTCAACTCCTCCATTTTAGATTCAAAAAACGACTCCGAGCTTATCTTAGCAGCAGGCAAAGGGAAAAACAGCTGAGAGGAGAGCAGGAGAGAGAGAGAGAGAGAGAGAGAGAGAGAGAGAGAAAATTGTAGGTTAAAAGAAAGACAAAAACAAAGAACACAAATTTAAACGTCAGAAACAAAGAAAAAGAAAGGAGGTGAAATTATCTTAAGGTGGATTAGTGGAAATTGGTGATTGAAGACAAGAGGTATAGAATGAAGATTTTTGTGGAACAGGCTGAAAAGAATGGCCAACAGGATCATGCCTCTAAGGTCCAGTGACTGGCTGTTTTTGCTGAGCAAGCAACCTATGGCAAGCAATATTGACAAACTGGTCATTGTCTGTGAGCATGCTGCACAAAGCAACTACATCCAGGAAGCTTTAAACAAGCCAAAGTGCAACAACAAATCTCTAGTTCTCCTTGCAATAATATTAAGGGCCTGCATGTGGTGGTGGTCTAATGGTAGGATACTCAATTATGGACCAAGAGATCTTTGAATCCCACCTCCAGCAATTACCACCCGAGTTCCTGAGCACCCCAAGTTGTTCCAGGGAGACTTTCCCTGTAATCAGGAATTGTAAGTTGCTCTGGATAAGAGTGTCTGCTAAATGTCGTAAATGTAAATGTATGTGGCACTACACAATTCTTCACTCTCGGAACTACATGATCTGTTGGATAGTAGTTACCTCTATAATAGGGCTTCAGTTGAATAACGGAACAATATGACTGCACTTTATAGGGGGTTTAGAAAACACCAAAGACTTGTTTATACACATACACATACACACACACACACACACAGTCAGCCAGGTGAGTGGTGAGTGCAGGTTGAGCTATCTGACTACAGATGAGCAGCGATGGTAGTTGAGAAAGAACTCACCGGTGCATTGGACTGCTCTATGAGTTTCCTTTCCCACATCTTCAGACGGCGCTCTCTTTCCTTTAGCTCTTGTTCTTTAGTGCTCAGATCCCTCTCGAGCCGCTTTAAGCGCTCCAGAGTGGCCTCGATCTCCCGCCTGAATACACACATCAGAAAGAAAAAACAAAATATACATACATTTGCACCAGCTCACCCTCTCTCTCTCTCTCTCTGGAATGTTACACACACACACACATATACATAATATATATATGTATGTATATATGTGTGTGTGTGTGTGTGTAACATTCCAGAGAGAGAGAGAGAGAGAGAGAGAGAGAGAGAGAGAAATATTGGAAAAAAATTATAAAATATAAATATATTTTACATAAGAAAATGTATATTTATATACATTTATTTATAAAATGGATATACATTTAAAAACTAAATATTAAGCTTAATTCTGTATTTGTACGGGAAATTATACTTATACCTGCCCCAAGAGAAATCAAATGCATTTTGTACAATTGAAAGATTCTTATGCGCTCTCTCTCACATACACACGAGCAGAAATACTCAAAGCAAAGATATACAGGCGCACACACACACACAGAGAGAGAGAGAGAGAGAGAGAGAGAGAGAGAGAGAGAGAGCTTAAAATTTAACACAGCATACTCTTTGTCAACAGCAGAAAATGCATTTTCACAAGCATGTGTAGTGCATGAACATAACCCTGCATGGGAAAGCAAGTCTGCTTAGACATTCGAATTAATAGCCACCAGAGGGGGCATTGGAGACCAGGGTTTACATGGGGAAAAAATGTTCTTCCCACAGCAATTATTTATAAACAGACCCATGACGCAACCCAGACCTCCCACTCAACCCAGTCCTTCTATTCAACTCGCCCCCTCCCTACATCCCCTAGCGTGCTTTCCACTCCCACCCTTAACTTCCCATATAATTGATTTCCTTGCTTGTCACTTTACCGACAAACGCACATGGAATTTCACATTCACGTGTGCCCTTAGCTTCCAGTTTTTGCAGGCACTTTACTTCTCTCTCTCTCTCTCTCCCTCCCTTCCTCCCTGTCTCGATTTTTCTGTCATGATTTAGCAGAAGCAATGACCTGACGGACAGGAATCTCTTGTTCTCATCTTCTGGGATTTTTCCAGTCTAAATATAGTAACAGATACCTCGAATCTCTCAGACTGTCCTGCCAGCAGGCCAAGAGAGTGAACCCTATGGAAGGGTCTCAAAGTAACCTGGATTTGATTATCACAGGATAAGCTTATCTTGATATGCTGCAAGCATGATATGTTTCACATGGACTGGTTTCATCTTGGACTGGTTTCATCTTTTGTTTAATACAAAGTGCACTAAAATGAACGCATTACCTGTTTATTGGTTTGTTATTTGTTTTCAGTTTTTCTGTGTTCTTTATTATGTTAGTATCAGAGAATACTGATACTGACATGCATCAGTAATACCAAATACTTCATCTTTGACTAAACTGGACATCTATGTATGCAAGTCTGTAAATGCCTGTGCACATGAGAACATTACCTCCATTCTGCCTTGTTTTGTAGGAAGGAGTTGCACTGGTCAGAGAGCTGGCTGTCATTACCCATAGCTTCTAGTGTAGACAATATCTCTTTAAACAAGGGCCTTTTCTACAAAAGAATGCAAATAGATTCCATTCAAATGTGCAATAGTTCTGTCCATGTTCTGATACAAATGTTCTGAGGTTTGGATCTGAAACATAAATCTTCTTTAACATAAACGATAAACTTTTATTTCAAAATAAGCTAATAGTTCAATTCTACTTTACTTGTATACAAATATATATAAATTAGGTGATAAATAAAACCACACCGGAGAGTGGAGCTGTAATCACAGCTGAGTGACTACCAGTTACTCCGGACATACACAGTATGTCTCTGTGATTGCCTCTGTGATCCTTCTTAAAAAAAAAAGGCCATTTTGGGTTTATGTATATTAAGTAATTTGAGATAGCACAAAGGAAACAACATCGTACTTCTACTCTATTAAGTGTAAATCAAAGCAACTGAGTGTGAACCTTGCTGCAGAAGCACATGACCAAAGTCCATATCGTATTGCTATGCCATTCCATAGGAGTGATCGGCCCCAAACAGGAAGTGGCAAAATCAAGAGGCAAGACAAATGGCTCATACTTCAGCTTGATTTTAGGGCTGAAGGGAACATTTTAACCATTTTATATCACTGAAGATGAAATTGAGATGATTGAAATAGACCTTTATGTTGTGACAGACTCGCAAAAAAAAAAAATTAATGGTTTTGAAATTATGTTTAAATTTTTTGATTTAGGAAATGTTAAAACGCAGCAACATTAGTTAACATTAGTCTATTTATAACTTTACATCCATAGCAACCATTCAGATGTAGCATAAAGTTGACTTTATGGTACAGCAAGAGAAAATTTTGACTTAAAAAAAAAAAAAAAAAAAAAAGATTGATAATATAGTAACTGATACATTGATAGACTGACATGGATAAATTTAATTAACACAATATACATTTACAAGTCCACATATAACACATATAAAACAAGTCATACAAGCAGGGAACATTGACTGCAAGGCATTTTTTCCAGAGTGGAGAATATTTTACATGGTTTCAAATAGGGTTGCATTACTACACGAAACATCATCGTGTTTAGGTGGTGGTAAACTGGTAATCATGGTCAATAAAAGGCTTGTCCCTTACTGCTCCCTAATGATTGTCAGGATGAGGGCTGAGCCAGAGAATATCTATTTATCATCCTCACTGAACTGGGTGTGGAGTGTTTGAGGGAATATGTGACCTGACTAACTGAACTGGAAACAAAACCAGACTATAGAATGGTGAAAAAACTCTTGTGATGCATTATCACAGTATTCAGATGGTTAAATAGCTTAAATAAGGAATGGCCATTGTATTGCTTCATGCAACAATAAAGATAATTTACTAATCAGCCATCAGGGAATTTATGTTTGCTGTACCACGGCACATAGGATGGATAATGTACTTATATAATACAGGCTATGTATTTACTGTATAGCATGTATTGCAAGTGCATTGCAGCAGCTGTATTTAAAGAGTTAATGTGTGGTTGCTATGCAATATCAATAATCCCAAAATATATTTGGCAACGGTTTGCTTATATAATAAACACAACTAATACTGTGTAAAACAAACAAGCATAATTTTAGCCATGAAAAAGTATTTGAATCTTACCACTGGGTCGGTTTCCCAGCATTTTCTCATCAGGCCTGCAAAGCTGGCAGGACAGCTGCTGGGAATAGTTAACCTCTGCAACACAGTCATTATTATAGTCTCATTAACTATGCTATACACATACTACTGAGAACAGAGAGATCTATACATAAATACAAACATACATCTGCAGCAAACAGCCCTAACATTAAACCCAGTTGCCCCATTCGTCCTGCAAAAACAGCTCTACCAATTGAGACAATGAACATTAAGACGTCAAGACGTTAGCAACAGATCCTTTAAGCTGGAAAAGGGTGTTAGAATCAGATCCTTTAAGTTAAAAGGTAGTCTGAAAGCCTTTTTTTGAGGCCAATTAAGTTGAGATTCTGATGCCAGGCAAAATTTTTAAACTCTGTAAATTTTTGTATGCTTTTGAGAGAGACACTATCAGGGATAACACTGACATAAAGGTGTTTCCTTGGTCTGAAACTACGTATAGGCATAATCTATTCTGTTGTCCAGAGCAACACACACTGCCTCTGCTTTTCTTGCCTACAATTAATGCGTCCTTCTCTTTCTCTCTCTCTCTCTCTCTCTCTCTCTCTCTCTCTGGTAAACAATGCATATACACCTGGTCAAGGCTGCTCTGATCTTCACACTTGCCCATTTTTCCTACTTCCTAAACATAAGATGACAGTTCACTTCTTCCTAACATGCTACTCTTTGACAGGTACCAAATATAAAGATTCCTTCCTTCAGCTGCTACAGAGGATCAACCATCTCCATTTTTTCCCATATTCTGCATCTTCCTCCTTCAAACCAACTGCCTTCATGTCTTCTCTCACAACATCCATAAACCTCCTCCGTGGCCTTCCGCTTTTCCTCTTTCCTGGCAGCTCCATCTTCAACCTCCTCCTCCCAATTTAATCCTTTCTCTCCTTAGAACATGCCCAAACCAATGCAACCTTGCTTCTCTAACTCTGTCTCCAAAATATCCAACCTGAGCTGTCCCTTAAATATACTCATTTCTAATCCTGTCCATCCTCGTCACACCCAACGAAAATCAGCATCTTTAACTCTGACACCTCCAGCTCTGTTGTGTCTTTGTCACCACTACTGTCTCCAACCTGTATAGCATAGCTGGTTTCTCTACTGTCCTGTAAACCTTTCCTTTTACTCTTGCTGTTACCTGTCTGTAACAAATTACTCTGGCTACTCTTCTCCACCCAATCCAACCTGCCTGAACTCTCTTCTTCACATCTCTTCCAAACATGCCGTTACTCTGAAATGTTGATCCCAAGCATTTAAATTCTTCCACCATTGTCAGCTCTACTCCCTGCATCCTAACCACAACACTTTCCTCCTTTTCGCTCACACTCATGTATTCTGCCCTTATCCTATCCACTTTCATTCCACTCCTCTCTAGAGCATATTTCCATCTCCCCAGGTTCTCCTCAAGCTGCTCCCCAAGATGATCTATTTCTCTTTCCATCCACACCACAGTAAAACAATTTAAACCCACTTCCAATACACATGGCCTTACTACCCTCCCATCTAGTCTCTTGCACAAACAAAATATCAGCCTTCCTTCACTCCATCAGATCAGCTAACTCTATCCCTTTACCAGTCATGCTGCCAACATTCAAAGTTCCTACCCTCACTTCCACTCTACTGCCCTTCCTTCTCTCCTCCCGCCTCTGGACATGCCTTTCTTCCTCTTCTTCTTCTCTTCTTTTGGCCAACAGAAGCCCGGGCTTCCACCTGCACCCTGTTAGCAAACAGCACTGGTGGTGGTCATTGTTAACCCAGGCCTCGACTGATCTGATATGGAAATCTGTTACGTTGACCACATATTGATTTGCCAAAAGTTTTACACCGGATGGCCTTCCTGATGTAACCCTCCCCATTTATCTGGGCACGAAGAAATACACTGTGCATCCCTAGTGGCTGGGTTAACAAATATTAAGAGATAATCCAGGTTATTCACTTCACCTATAAGTGGTTCTAATATTGTAGCTGATTGGTGCATATGATGCTTGCAGTTTAGAAAATGTTGATTGGCTAAAACAATTTATCTTCATTTACACTGCTATGGTAGATTGCAATCAGCTAACTATGTTTAAATTGTGACTGCATACCTCATTTTTCTCCACCACCAGCCAAGCCACCTGCAGCCCCTCCAATCCTTTGAATGGAATTTCACGAGTCAGCATCTCCCACAGAACCTAACATACAGACACACACACTTCGGTATTACTATATTTATGAATACATTTCAATAACTTTTGGATATGAGCAATACTAAATCAACACCCAACCTAACCGTAACCTTGTAACCAAAGTCTATCTTCCTGTCCCATATTCACATACCCATATTAACAAAAATAAAAAGAATTGACTCTAAATGTTCCCAACATATGCTACACACAATTCACTCACCACTCCATAAGAGTATGTATCACAGGTTTCAGACACAGGTAGGCTTTGAATGACCTCTGGGGCCATCCAAGGGAAAGTGCCCACCAGAGACATGTGTGTGGTGTGGGAGTGGAACTTGGATGCCCCAAAATCACAGATCTAAAATAAAAATGTCCAGAAATGTGTACACATAAACACACAGTCTTACACACTCTCTACAAAATGTATTTTAGCAGAAATATGTATACGTAACATATATATTTGTAAGAGTATAACACAGTAAAAGTGTTCCTTGATTGAATATCAGCTTATTCAAACTGAATAATAATGTTAGTGATTAAATACCTTGAGTGCTTTGTCTGCTGTCATGACCACTGGAAAGAAAAGAGGCACAGGCGAGTGAGTAAGTGGAAAGTCACATTTTTCCTGCAATAACTAGAGTTCTATCATCACCTTTAAATCCACAGAATTTAAAAAAATACCATTTCTGGACTTGAGATCCCTGTGGATAACTTTCACTGGAGCCTCTGCATGCAAGTAGTGTATTCCTGCAAACAACACATAAAAATAACTGCACTTTCAACTTTAACAGTATTTATTTATAATTAAATTGCCAGAGCTTATAATACAATGTGATACAATAGCTAAATACAACAGTGATGGTCCAGATTTATAATTTTACATCACATATTTTTATTAATGTCCTTTTTTAATGCAAAACAATCAGCAGGTTATGTTGCAGTTTAGACCACAAGCACTCAGCAATGGTTTAAAAAGTTAAGCACCTTGCATATTTATTATTTCTGTGATTGCATGTATCAGGTGTGTTTGTACCTTTGGCGATCTCTGTCGCCCAAGTCATGATTTGTTTCATGCTGATTTCTTCACTTGCATCACTTGATAGATACTCATACAACGATCCCCGACAAGCATACTCTGTAACACATGAATAAAAACACACACACACAGAATTATAATGAGAGGCTTCATGTTTGAAATGGTTTAATTGATCATAAAGTTAAGATACAAATGGTTTATTAAGAGAATGGTTTATAAGCCCCTGCGTATATTCAGGTGTTATTAGTTACACTTGCTTCCCCATAGTTGCTCTGATTTACTCAGCAACTACTCATAATATGCAAGTCATGCAGACATGGGAGTGAGGTAGTAAAGTAAAGGGACCTTCCATATGAAAAAAGTGAAAAAAAGGGAAAGTGACAACCCTTGTCATTGCGAGGTCACAGCACAGCAAGCGTGAACCACAACGAAATAGGACCTCTGCTTTTAACCCATGCACACAAACACCGTGCAGCAGTGGGCAGCTATTGAAAGCGCCCGGGGAGCAGTGATGGGGACGGTACCTTGCTCAGGGGTACCTCAGGGCAACCTACTTGTGAGGGAATCGAACCCACAATCTTCTGATGCGGGGCAACTCCCTAACCACTAGGCCACCGCTGCCCCATATGATCCAGTTTTAAGGATAAAAGGAATAAAGCCATGTTTTGCTCTTGTTAATTATGAATTCAGTTCATATAAAAGTGGTACATTAAAAAAAATAAATGTCTACCAAATGTAAGAAACCTTCTTACTACATTCAAGTATTTTTTTCTAAACATATCAATCAACACATCAACTAAACACAACCCAGCTTTATTAACTCTTTCTTGCAAAAAAAATCAAATATAAATAAATTGCTTAAAAAAGGTAATCAGCTGTGGACCTGAGGGCCAGAGTCCAGCAGAGCTTGGTGATCACCCTTCTCTTTCACACTTGATAAAACTTAACTGTTGATTATCACATTTTTGTTGGTGTGTTTGTATGGAAGTCGCTCTGGATAAGAGCGTAAATGCCGTAATTGTAAATGTATAGCAAAATCACCAAATTATATATGCTGGGAGATATATAGATTATATATAATACCTAGTTTGTATAATCAGTGGCTGTGGGCATTGAGCAGGAATCTAAAACAAATTTTGGTTCATTACATGATCACAAGATATCTACTATATATTTAGAAAACAAGAACTTTCTATTAGTTTTTACTACATTAATGTTTCAATGTTTGGCATGAAATCTAATGTTACATGGATGGACTACAGTAAACTACAAAGTGCACAGACACGAATACATTTAAAAGCATTTCCGCTCTGTCTTTTAAAATGATTAATCTTGTGGCACCGCTAAATGCCTCAATGTGTGTTGAAAAGAAGACCAATCACTCAATTTCATCCTGCAACAGTTCTGTTGCTGAGTTAATATATCAAAAAGGAGAGTGAGTGACACCTGCTGTCCAAACAACAACTAAATTCTAATGTTATTTCCAAGGGGCTTTCAATAAGAGGCAAATACTTATAACATATGATATAATGAAAGTTTAGAAACATCTAGAAGGATCTTGAGTTCCCTTATCCAAAATCTCACAGTTCAGTATCATCTATATAGTGCTTTTTACAATGGAGACTCATCAAACACCTTTCTCTTTCCCTGTGGCACGGTTTATGTATATAAATATTCTATCGTGTAAAGATCTCTTATACGCCAAGAAAATGTATCATAATACCTGAAACAAATCTCAAACTCAAAGTCTTAACATGCTCATGCAGTCTATCACGCAAAAAGAATGCCTACGCTCACACACAAGGACAAAAGCAATGGCAGAAACATGATCACAATCATGAGTATCACAAAGAAAAAATGAACATGTGGACGGATGATTAATAGATCATCAGACTACTGGATTATACGATATTATAAACAGGACAAAGCTCCAAGAGGTGAGAGAAATCCAGCATTAATAATATTATAAAAATGTGCCATGTAGGCCAAAAAAAGGCAATATGTACATGTTTCACAAAAAAAAAACCACGACAATAGAGGATCATATCAAAGTTTACAACTCCGGAAAAGTGTAAAATAAACTTTCCAATCCACTCTTAACTGCTCTGCACTTTGTATTGTATGTCACACCCAACATTACACAACAGCACACCCTTTCCTCAAGAACTTCCCTAAACTTTCTCTAGGAATTCCTTTAGGTGTGTGCTTCCCCTATTTCCAAGCACGAGACTTCATTGTATTTATGGCTTAGTTATTGAGCAAACACTGCACCATATATTTAACATTAATGCAGATGTAACTGACAAACTACCTTTTTTTCTGACTAAACTAGAAATTCTCCTTCCAGTTGATTGAAATTGGCAGAGTTACTACCAGTCATATCACACAGAGGTCATGAGTCATCCATATAATAGAGAGAATGAGATATAATGTCTATTAAATTCAGGTGCTCTGCTCATTCAGTAGTGAAATATGATGGGACAGGGGAGATTTATGGGCCTGCTGATGAAAGTGGAAATACGAGAGCCAGGTTGGCTGTAAACCTCTCTCCTTTACCTGGTGCTAATTAGATCTGCCTTTGATAAATAGAGACTACAGCTCCCTGACAACCCCAGTTCTTCTTACCTTCCTCTGCAGAGCTCACCAAATAACCTGCAAGTCTTTGAAATAATACTTAAATGTAAAAAATCTGAAATATTGAAATTATGTGAGTACTCTGTAGAGCTTGTACAGGTTTTTGCAACTATTTCACTGGCAAAAGCAGACAAAATCAATCTGTCCAAGTGGGATTAAACAGTGACACATGTTTGCGTTTCCTGATCAGTGGCGATACGTCTGAAGAATAAGAGAGTATGGAAGTCAGAAATGATGATGAAGATGTAAAACAATATGGAATTCTGTCATCTGTCTTATGGGCATGAGGATAATATTGCAGTGATGTAGTCTCTATGAACTCCATAAAGCTATTAAATCAGGTTAGCTGCATCTCTTGTATCTGTTGGAAAGAAAATGCTAATATGACTTGACATAAAATATTATAAAGGTTAAAAACAGACCGACCGTATGAGCACCCTGGTGCCTCAATAATTTTATATATACTCAAGAACACCAACATGGCCCACTGATGAATGTGATAAAATAGGCTTCAATTATCAGTTGTTGACTTTGTGTATTCATTCCTAGGATGAGCAGTGAACGCAGAGATTCAAATAATGTCACTGGTTTGTTATTAACTTGAGGTAAATAAAGCCTCAGCAAAGAAACAATGAATAAACTAATCATCAGCAGATGATAAAGTGACTAGAAGGTAGCAGAGTTATGTAAACAAACCTGTTACTATTCCATAGTTTGGCGCCTCGAGAATCGCGCCATAAAACTGGATGATGTTTCGATGACTAAGGACACTCAAGATCTCAGCCTGTGGAGCAGAAGCAGAAGCAAAAAAGTGTAATCCATTTTTCATTAATTAATTTGCTATGGGTACAAAACAACATGTTACGAAGCCGGAATAAAGATGTTAAAACAGGCTCCTTTGCTTCATTGCCATTGACTTCATTGAAAATATAATTGGGTGCTGTTTAAAGCTGGATGACTTAAAAGGAACTACAGAGTTTACTTGAAGTTAGATTCTTTCCATGGACAAACTAAACTTTTTAATACTTTGAAATCCAGAAACTGGAACAGAGTGGTATAAAAAAACAAGGTATAGTCACACTCCAGAGCTAAAATTACAACATAGGGGAAAAAAAAAAACGGCAAGGCAAAACGACAAATCCATCACTTCAAAGTAATTTCGAGGCAAACATAGTTCTCACCTGAGACTAATATGATTTAATTATGTGATAATTTTCTCTTAAAGACACAGTGCATGAATTTCTACCATTACGAATGAAACACTCAGCGCCACACACGCCCTCTTCAGAGCAGGGGGGAAGCATAATCGAGACTGGTGGGTACAAAAGTCAGCACCAGGCGCTACATGCAGAGAGGCAATTAAAATGATTATCACACTGACAATTAAAACGCGTATATGAAAAGCTCAGGCAATTATGTCTCCCACCTCTTTCTCAATCTTCAGCAGCTTTTTCACCGCCACCTCTTTGTCCTGTGAGATCCAGCGGGCGCGGTACACACTGCCGAAGCTGCCGCCACCACAGTTCTCGTAGAAGTGGATGTCATCGAATTTGATTTGAACGAAGGAGGCGCCCAGAGACGCCATGGCATAATGACACTTTTTAAAACACTCTTCTTCACTGTGCAGCCAGGGTGTAGAGAAAGAAGAGGCAAGAGAGAGAGAGAGAGAGAGAGAGAGAGAGAGAGAGAGAGAGAGAGAGAGAGAGAGTAAGAAGTGGGAATTAGTCATAAAGTTAAGAGAGTTCCTGTGCCAAATGGTGTCCAGACACAAGCTTTGAGCTCATCTTCAAGTCTAACAGCATGGACACACTTGTAGAATGACAGAGACAGACATGTACTCACCCTGACACACAAACACACCACGTGCACACACATACACACACAGCTAGAATTACAGGCAGTTCTGAGCTCAGTGTGCACTCAGGGTAAAAGCTTTGTCTCTGGTGTCACTGGTTGACTCCACAGCATGAGATGTGTGTGTGCGCTAAGGGGAGGGGTATGTTTGCATGCCGAAGTGTATGCAAGACTATGTAAGTGTCTATATAAGTGCAGGTGTGTGTCAGTGTGTGATCACAAATGCGAACAGAATATATTTAAAACTCCATGCCCAGTCCACATGAGCATATTTTTAATGTAGGTGAGAGTTTATGAATGCAGAAACATGATATCCTACATCTGTGTCCACACTTTGCAGTGCATTCCACATACTTCTCGCTAACCTGAGTGTCTGAATCAGATTCATATGATTCACAGTTCATGCGACCCTGCCTTAGGCCAGAGGCATTCCTGGCATTCAACCCCCACATCCTCTTCCCTTGCGCAACACTCACCTCAACCACAGAGACCAAGCCTTCTAGAAATCTTCCAACTATTCTATATCAGATTTATATGCAAAGAACAATCTATCCCATCTTTCTTCCTCAGAATCCATATGCGTGAAATAACATCTCCACACCCAATCAGAACCCAGAGCCAGCTCAAGTTGTTGCAGTTCTCTATAGTTCATAGGCATCAGGCCGGGACAGCAAGGACAAGACAAAAAAGGTGCCTTTGAAGTGGCCTGAGACAAGAGAAGTGCAGCTTTAAGAAAGATCTGATGCAGATCCAATCCCATTTTATGATAAAATACAGTGTTCTCAATAGGATGAAGACACAACATGCTCTCAATGTGATAATGATATATCACATCATGTTGCATATAACAGTGGAAATCTCCATCAAGTCTTCTGCCACCAAATTACTATCCAAACAATGTAAAAAAAAGAAAAAAAAGAAAAAGAAAACAAAAAAAAACACAACCCTTTGTTTGTGTGGCTTACACAATCTAAATGCATCTTGTTAAAAGACCAGAGACACAAAGGATAAGAGAAATGGAGAGAGAGAGAGAGAAACACTAATCCGCGCATTACAGTAAATGGTTGTTCTCTGAGTGATCATGACTTTTCCCATGTGCTGCAGTGTAATTAAGGCTTTTAGAGGCGCTACCTGCTCTCTGCTCCATTCTCTCTCAGAGGGGCGCCGGTGGCTCACGCCACAGTGCTCTCTCAGCGCTATATTTAGAGCTTGCTGTGGCCACTGCACACAGACTGGGGGGGCTGTCGCAGAGACGGTCTTCCACTACTGCTCTTCTGCTGCCAGCTGATATCACAGTGAATACACATGACAATGACTGATAATACACCTTGGAATGCCAGTTCAAAGATAAAGCTTCCAACATACTGCAGTTTCCAAGTGCTCCATACAAAGAGATGCAGAAATGAACCCTATATGACCTATCATTTTCTATATGTATGCGTAATATCAGCTTTTCAAGTCCTAGATACAGATAAACAGTACCAAATTTGAAAAATAGTTAAAAGAAATTATACTTTGCCATTTATTTTTCGAGAAAAATGATCCAATATTACATTATTATATATCTGTCAATAGCAAAAGTATGCAAACCTCCAGGATTAGATGAGTCAGATGTTTTTGTTTTTTGAGATCATGTGTTGGTGGTTTGATTTCTAGAACAGTCATCTATTAAAAGTATATATTGTGGAATTATATCATATCTAAAGAGTTTGGACACTGCACAGTCAGTCAGATTGTGTTACTACATTCCAACACAAGAGGTTTATCCCATCTGTAAAACATGGTGGTGACAGTGTTATAGCTGGAGTCTGTTTTGCTCCATCTAGCCCAGGCTAGTTTGCTGTCGTGTATGGAAAAGTTAATTCTGAGTTACACCAGTGAAATCTAAAGAGGTATATCAGCACAGTATGACTTCCAGTTCATAATGACAGGGACAGTCTCCCTGGAGTTGAAACTGCCCTGTTCAAAGGAACAGGCAAACAATCTTCCCAGTCACCATGCAGGACTGATACCCACTTACTAAGTTGTAGTTATTGCTGCACAAGGAGGTCAGAGCAGATACTGACAGCTTCACATACCATTGCCACTCAAAATCAGGCCATAATAAACCACTTTCCTCATAAATTGGCCAGTATATTCTTTTATTTTGCTTTTTCTCATCTGTTGAAATGGGTTCTTTTCTACGTTTATCTAATTTAATGTATCTGTTATGTAATCTGTTCAAGTTTAAGTGATATTTATGCAGCAATAAAGAAAACTGCAAACTCCAGCACCTTAAAGGCCTTCATGAGCATGTAAGACAGACATGTCATTCAGCACTCTTTTATTTTAGCCCATTTCTTCAGGAATCCCCTGTAAGATGGCCTGCCTGCCTGCCTTTCTTATGATATTATACAAACAATGTGATATGTATTGCTTGACGTTCTTAGCTCAGTGTAATTAGTCTTTTAGTTTCTAACTTTTTTGCATAGAGTTTTTATCACATGGATGAAATGAATCAGATAAAAAAATGATCATTGAATTGCTCATCTATGGTAAAAGCACCAAACAGCACATTTTAAAAGTAACATTCAGATAAATGTAATCAGCCATAAATGGTGATCACAGCTTGCTCCACAGTTGCTTTGTATGTGGGCAGGAAAAGAATTACTGCACTGACAGAAAAGAGGCATTTCCACTGTGTGGCAATCAGGCAGGGTCACGTGACTGAGCATGGAAAAGAAAGTAAAAGCTCCAGAACTGGTGAGACTGTCCGTGCACAAAGAAACACCTGACACACACACACACACACACACGCCAGCCAGCATATTGCTGACTGAGACAGGACTCATTCACATACAACACGCACGTTAAACACACTGCGCAAGTTCAGGCTGCTCGGAGGGGCCTTGAGCAAAAAATCAAGGCCATAAATGACTAAACCCCGTCCATGTCTTGTGTCTCCTGTCCCAGCCGTGCAGGAAGCGTGCAGGTCTGCGCTCAGACGCACACATCGGGATACCCGCTCAGACCGGCCGGCTTTTAGGCCCACTGCACCCCCCGCGCTGTCCCAGCTGTAGTGTCCCAAACACGGACAGAGCATAAACACATTATCACAAACACACCTCACACTCTCCGGGGTCACACCAATTCCACAGCTCACCCAGACTGACACACACTGCCCGACATCCAGGAGTCCAACGTCACACCCTGAGCACTTTAACAAGGAGGAATTACTGCAAAACAATGTTTATACAACACACGAGCCCACAACTACACACCGGTCTCTGTAGTGTAAACAGTCCGCCGGCCGCGCTCTCGAGCCTGGACTGGAGCTGCCGGGAGTGAAGTCCTGGAGAAAGTCGGTAGCCGCCTTTCCGCTCAATTCACGTGTTTTGCTGTAACTTCTCCCATCCCTCCACCTCCAAACATCCAGAAACAGGGCACAGGCCTCCCACACGTCCAGTCAGACACGGGACATCAGCGCCACCGCGTGGAGAGACCCCGGATGACCCCCTATTGCGCAATACACGGTCAAAACGCGCAACCACCCAGCCCAGAAATACAAATACAAAACACTAGTGCAGGCTATTACAAAGGCCTTTCTTTAATAGTGATTTACACAGACATTTAGAAATATCTGGACAGAAACATTTTAGTTGCTTTGGCTCTGCAGCACACCGGGATGAGTTTGAACTGATGTGATTACCTCTATATTGGATAAAGCATTTTGCTGATTTTCCAAGTGAAATACCATGTTTAGTACTTGATCACTAATCCCATACAGTGAGAGGATGCTGCAAGGCCATTTTCAGTTCTTGCTCATTATTCAGGGAGTAAAATGCATGCAGGAATATTTCACTTTCTGGACCCCGAGCTCTTTTGTGCATGAGCTAATGATGCAAACAAGCCAAGTAAACTCACAGCTGATTCATTTTTAAAGAAAAAAAGAGTTTAAAAGGGGTAATAATTTGTTCATCTGATATTCGTACATTCCCTCTGACCAGGGATGTATAAATTGAGCATCGTGCTTACTGTTTGTCTTCAGATCCAGTGTGCTGGTGTAGAGCCAAAACATCAAAAATGATCACTGTGCAATTACCAACAGAGTTCCCTGTACATACATCAATAGAGAACAGCACAACACTTCTGTGCCTTGGGTCCCTCAATGGTATTTCATTTCATGCAAATAAATGAACATGTACTACTACATCAGATTCAAAACAACCACAAATACCAGTTCTTCAAAACAGATAGTCATGTACAAAAAAATAACAGCATAGGTCTTATATAACTTTCTAGACCAATGTACAAGGACTTCTGCAGAGCATCTCCTTTCAGTCTCTCAACCAGGGGCGTACAATTAGCAAAGAACCATTTCCTGATTCCTCAGAAAGTTAAAATAGAATTTCCAATCAGAATTACTGTTTGTTCGGGTAGATCCAAAAATAAAACCTGGAATTATGGCACAACTTCTTGCGCATGTTAGAAAACACACCAAGTGCAGCATAAAGAGGTACAAAAACCTGCAAAAGATTGTCTTCTTCTACGTTCAAGATGCAGTTCAAGTGTACTCTGGGAACTGCATAAACAACTCCAGTTTGGGTTTGCCAACATCCTGCCGGAAGATGGGAGGAAGAGTGCTGTTTGCTTGTCATATGTGCAGCTAGCTTATTCATTGGCAGTACTGAAGCAGCATGGGTATCGGGGTTCCTTAATGGCATGGAGCTCAGGTCCGCCGGGGCTCCAGTTTGTGAGAAAGCTGTGACAGGGTTCGCTGGTTGTCAATCACACTCATTTGGCAAACATAGTTCCGAACATCCTGGTGGTTCTTGGTGGGCTGAGGGGCTTCATGGTCTTTAAATTAGTGAGAGGGAAAGAGAAAGAAAGAAAGAGCAAGAAAGAGAGAAAGACTGAAAGATACCAATGCTATGTTCAGTTCATTCTAATGTTACAATGGTTTAAATGTTCTGCCACCATTTTGAGAATGGAAGAATGATTTTATGCTATATACATAATATCACAGCTCAGTAAGAAAAACATGAAGCATAAAAGTATGAAAAAATGACCTTATTAAAGATGGATGTCTTAATATAGTCTGACTAAACCACTGGTGGATAGATTTAGCTGTTTTCTAATTTAAACAACTTGTTTTTTTGTGCCAGTTTTCTCGGACTATGAAGCTACTAACCTAGTAATCCAAATTACAAAGGGTAGTATCTGTAAGCAGGAAACACAGTGGTCACCTTATTCAGTCTATCCTGTACCTTGTTCAGAGCACTACACATAATCCTGAGTAAGAGCAGGAATGTATGCCTTCACATTGTGCACTTACTGAATGGCTGGCTTCTGCAGTATCTCATTATTCGGACTGTGTTGGCAATCATTCGCTGAAAAGCATTTACACTTTCATTAACTTTTTAACAGCACAATGTAATTATTAAACTTTTAAACTGTTACTGACAGATTGAAAACTCACCATTTTCTCAAAGTTGACCAAACTATCAATGAATGTCTTGTTGCCTTCATGAGTAAAAGTCATGTCTGAAAGAAAGACGAGGCATTAAGCATTAGATATGTTTGTTTTCATTTTGTTTTTACTGTCTTTAAATTTTCTTCCTTTGGAAGGGATCATACATTTTTTATTAGTGCTGTAAGTCTGTTTTATTGTTGTGTTTTCCTTTGCTTTATCATTTTGTGTTTCCTCTTTTACATCCTTCACAGTGCAGCCATTTTAGTTTTAGTTTATTCTTTAAAAATGTAAATTCTTTAAACCTTTTTATTGTTGATTTATTGTGTAATGACATAAGAAAAAAAGCCTCCTTTGAAGGTTAAATGGCTGAACTAAAGCTACTCTGCTGGGCCTACCTTTAATGAGTAAAGGCATGAAAGGGATGATTGGAGGGTCTAGCTTAGCCACAGTGAGACGGTATGCTCTGTGATTTCTTGAAGGGTCCTGAGACAGAAACAGAGAGAGAAATCAGAGAGAGAAAGAATGTCAAAATGGCAATTTATTAATTATAGCACCATTTCCAAAAACAAAAAAAAAAACGTTTTTAAAAACAGCCAGAGTAGCAAAATATGTGGTGGTAGTCAGAAAAAACATCACATACAAACACTGACCATTAGCCTAAATTGACAGGTTTATAAATAATAAAAAAAAAACTGTAAAATTCATTTACCATCAAGTTTTCAAACTCCCCATAAAACCTCTTGAATTTACTGGGCAGTTTCTGCAAGAAAGGGGAGATGAAACATGAGCCTACTTCACAGTACACACTACCACAGTATATTTGAACTTTAGTGTTCAAAAAGCTGAAATGATGATGATGATGAAGATGATGATGATAATAATAAATAAGTGCTTTTATTTTTATTCAGCTATATCTTATATAGTTTAGCCTTAAGTACTATAAGCCAGACCCTAGAAGATATTTTAATATATGATTAATGTATTTTAGAGAACACAAAGAAGTTAACAAAGGATCAATAAATGATTCATTAAAGAATAAATGATCAAAATCTGTTTCTTTAAAAGTGTCTCTAGAATTTGACATCACATTTAAAAACAAAAAAAGTTTTTTTTTAACAATTTCGTTCTTGTGAAAGCAATGTATTATAGCTTTCTCAGTCTTCAGGAACTCATCCTTGACTCTTTTCATCATTCTGGGTACATCTAAAAAAATTACACTAGTGTATTTGTGCAAGTCTGTGTAACGCATTTGTCTCACTCTAAGAAAGAAAACGTCAGTAACCTAGGGCAGAAATAAATAGTGTCACTACTCACTGTCAGATTTATTCATTAGTGCATGGGTATAGTATTCAGTCTATTCACCAGCATCTAGTATTAACCAATGCATCATCGGTGACATATTTAGAGACTTTGGCAGCATCACCTTGAACTCAGTAAAACCTGCCATCAGATAAGCTTGGAGATGAGCCTGTTCAGCCAGCTGAAGTGGATCAGTATGTGGAATTGGAGTTTTTTGTGTGCTACTGTGTTTTCGATCACTTAAAAGTAGCATTTTATAGTTGCTTTTATTGTTGGATAGACTGCAATAGGTAGACACACAGTAAATATAGAATTCAGATTGAGAAGGGGCTACTGACTTTGTTCAGAGTGACAACAAGGGTCAGTAAAGTGTGAACTCTATTCCTATATTCTTTAAAATGGCAGTGGTGGCCTAGTGGTTAGGCACTAGGCCCTGCAAATTAGAAAGTTGCAACTTCAAATTGCAAACAAGTAGGTTGCCCTGAGGTACCCCTTAGCAAGGTACTGTTACCCTGACTGCTCACCATTGGTTGGATATGGCTACCGACTGCTGCACTGTGTGTGGGTTAAATACGGAGAACGCATTTCATTGTGGATCACTGTGTGCTGTGCTGTATATTCACGATGACTAATAGTCTTTATCACTTGTGATGAATCTAATAAAATATTTTCAATTTCATATATTATGATCTTTACATATTCAACAGCAATGATAAACCACAATCAGATCAGAGAGCAGATTAAACTAAGCCTTTATGCATCACCATTAAAAGGCTAAACATATTCTCAGTGAAAAAAATGACAAGTGTTTGAGTATGTGTACGGAAAAATCTCACCTCCCAGGTCTGACTGAGTCGACTGACTGCTGGATTGCCTAATCCCATAATAATGGCAAAGAATGAGTTCAGATTCTTAAACTCTTTACAACTGTCAAAAAGAAAATAACACAAATTATTGCAACACAAATAGACACACCATTATACAGGACATTTGCTCTTATAACCACTCTGGATTCTTTGACTTGACCTATTCATAGCAGAAATACTTTATTGATGTTATTATAGTGCAGTATCACTATAGCATGGTTTTATATAGTGTAATATAATAATATTGATAGTAGGTATGGTAAAAGTGCTCTTATGACGGGTGTAGGTAATGAAGGAACAAACACATCTTTTAATGCCTCTAATGCTTTTATAATTAGACTGTGTGTTGTTTTTATATAGCTGACAGTAAATACGTGGATGAGGCTAAATCTCACTGTGCAGCGATCTTGATGAATTTTTTCAGAAGCTGGACCCGTTTGCTGAGGGCTGAGCAGAGGCACACTTCTGTCACCACCCACAGCTGGATCTCATTAAAGCGCCGGAGGAAAAGATCCAAATTGGCTGTCGTCTTCTTGAAGTGCTGCCGTCCAAAGGTGTGGTAGATCAACTCATGCTGAAGAAGAACACAGTGACTCTTAAAAGTAACAAACAAGCTCAGATTTAACAGGATGCTATTAGAACTAAAGGACTATTTTCTTGTATTTGTGTTTGTTTGTTTATGTGTACCTCATGCACACAGTTGAAGAGTTCCCAATCATACTGCGTCATCTGATAGGCCAGGTCTTTCGAGCTCATTAGCTCAAAGCTGGACATGGATCCAACAGATGGGCCTTCCTGTTCTGGCAGTGGAGTCTAAGATCACAGTCAACTATAATCAAACAGAATCTACAAACAAAGTCTTCTACATCCAGCCACAAATTTACAACCACAGTTAACTATAATCAATATGCACAATTTACTTTATTAGTCATTCTTTCACACAATGCCAATGTCATGCAAAAATGGTTTAAAAAGGTCAGCTCTTCCAGTTTGTACAATTTGTGCATGCAATTGACCATGGCAAATTAACAATGACCAGAAAGG
Source organism: Hepsetus odoe (assembly GCA_017165825.1). Taxonomy (NCBI): domain Eukaryota; kingdom Metazoa; phylum Chordata; class Actinopteri; order Characiformes; family Hepsetidae; genus Hepsetus; species Hepsetus odoe. Next base: position 13,706,961 of record CM029369.1, read on the forward strand.
GCCAAGGCTTTGGAATAAAATCTTCCTTTAAAGGTTATTATAAAAATGTTTTTTCTTAACATTTTGTAGATTTTCTTTGCAGCAGTATACCAGCAGCACTACAATTGCATAAGAACATCCATAAAATTGATTAAATCCATTATTTTATGCTTTCAAACCAGCACAATGTGGTTTCCTGCTTAAAGAATATGATTTAACACAGCAGCTAATTACCAGATTTGATGTGTTTGATCAGGCAAATCATGAAACTGTGCTGAAGGTGAAAGGTGAAAGTAACAATTTATCATTGTGAAACACAGCACAGCATACAATGAACCACTGTGCATACACACGTGCAGCAGGGTCAGCTATTGAAAGCTCCTGGGCAGCAGTAATGGGGACGGTACCTTGCTCAAGGGTACTTCAGGGCAACCTATTGGTCTGGGATTTGAGCCTGCAACCTTCTGGTTCTGGGGACTAGTTTCAAACCACTTGCCCACCCCTGCCCCAGACTGTCCCACACTTAAGGATTGTAACTGATGACCCCTTGTGTACACAATTGCTACAGTCCCAAACACTAGTGTATATGTGTGCATGTCTGAATCTGATCATCCTGTACCAAAGAGTCAAGCTGATCCCTCGAGCAGGTGAACAGGCGGCCATTAATACTGAGGGAGGAGAAGATAGACACTTCACTGGGCTTCAACACCATTTTATCTGAAAAAGAATAAAGACATTATTGTGTTTTGTGACAAAGCTTTCTCTAAATGGCAGGTAATTTTTTTTTGTCTATGGTAAATTGCTGACAATTGCTTTTAAGAATGATGAGGACTGGTGTATTTTTAGTCTATTGCAAGTTCACCTCAACAATCTAGCATAGGCCAAAAAACCAAATCCAGGGACATTATTTAAAAAAGCGTCAGGCATAAAAACACATTCATCATATTTTGCACCGTAGCTCTAAATGTAATCATTGATGAGTTACATTTTTATCTATGTCAGTTGCAGAAAACAATCTGTTACTCTTTTGACTCTATATATAGAGCATTATTATAATTACTGCTGTTTTTAATACCCTCACTCTCACTAAACTCTGCTCTCAACTTCACCCTGACACAAGGTCAGAGAGTGTGTGTTACCCTGTCCAGTTGTCATAACAGCTTGTGTGCTTGTTCAGTAATATCTCTGAGCCTTCACTCCCCCCTTCATCATCACAAACTTGCAAATGTGGCGAATATGCTTCAATACATCTGCATAGCAATGACGTCACATGTGGACCACAAACTGGCATCTGAGACTAAAAATAATGTATGACTTTCATCAGGATCTATGGCAGAATGTAACTGTTCGTAATCACAGACATGCGTCTCGGGTTATATCATGCTAAGCACTGCGCTTGTGCACATGTGGTTATGAAGGTCAACATCAGGCCAAATGTGTTAGACTGAACACCAGCAGCCACAGCAGTGCGCAAAATTTTCTATGACACAGCGACTGTGATACACTGCAGTGAATAAAGCATTTGTGTGGTAAGCAGACAGAGGTCACACACACTCTGAGATCCAGCTCACCATGTGAATTAGAGTGTGTTATCATTACACTTACCACTTAAATCTTTTTTTATTTTCAGAGGAAACAAATTAGTTTTTGTTGCATTTAATTAAGAGCACAATGTGTGAATGTGTTCAGGTTCTCACCTCCAGCTGAACTAAGGTGCACCAGTAAGAGGTTGTCTCGAGAGCCCAGTTTATCGGCTACAGCAGACAGGACCTCTCTGACAGAAGCAGACACAGGCACTCGAATGGTGGTGTAAGTGTGGTCACTGCAGTACACCTTAAACAAGACTACAGGGACAAAAAGTATAAAGTATAAAGAATTTCAGTATAAAGAAAGGTTTAATGTACTGCCTGTGCAGGAGGTGAGCGAGGAGTCAGTGATTTAGTTAGAGAGAACTATTTAACATCAACTGAGCTGTAAAAAAAAAGATTTAAAGAAATCCTTACTCTCATCTGTGCTCTTGATTGGCTGTCGTTTCTGCAGTTTCTCATCTCCCATGCTGAACTGGCGGAGCAGCACTTTGTGCTAAAGAAAGACAGAGAGAATAAAAATGAATGACTGCAGGAAGAGCAGCGTTGGCAGAACACCGCTCCATTATTTCAAATGTACTACTTTCTCTCACCTTTTTCTGAGAGGGTTTCCCATCTTCACAGCTGAAAATAATGAAAAATGAGTTTCATGAGAATTATTTCTATTAACTCCTGGAATTTATAATGTCAGTAGAAAAATGAGATCTCACTTGTGTTTGAGAACCTTCTCAAGCTCATGGAGCTGCTCTTTGAATGCAGGAATAAGTCTCGCATCCTCAGATACTGCCATATAAAATTCCTGCAACCAAAACACCACAACGAAACCAGTGTGAGATGCTATGCACAAATAATATAATAATATAATATAATAATAATATAATAACATTTCAGGACTAGCATGAACTGAAAATCATCCTACTGAGCATTATTCATAAAATTCTTTTAAATGGAACTGAATTCAAACTGAGTTGTCCTTGGCCTTGGTGTATGTGTGAGCTGTGCTGAATGCAACCTGAAGGAAGGCCAGTGAACTCTCCTCCTCCTGCAGATGGTCTGTGTTGATGGCGGCCCACTGCAGCACCAGGCGAATGACCCTGCGCTTGTTATTGATGGCATAGTCCAGCTTCTCCTGATCACTGCCCTGAGAGGCCTGAGCATGGTAGGTTCACTAGGGTTAAGGGCTGAATGCATTACACAGCACAAGACCTCTTACAGCTGCTGAAGAGGACCTACAAACACACTGAGGGTTACAAGAAAAGTGAAAGAGAAGAAGAAAAAAAAGAGAGAGAGAGAGAGAGAGAGAGAGAGAGAGAGAGAGAGAGAGAGAGAAAGAGAGAGAGAGAGA
>CM029369.1:13712485-13824985 GCA_017165825.1 Hepsetus odoe
TTATCTTTACACTCCAGCACTGGCCGTGACCTGCCTACTCACAGCAAATAAATTCTCCAAAACAACATCTCATCCAATAGAGAAGGGACACATATACAACAAAAGATGATGAGCTGGCAAGCTTTGAAATGGCTTGAGGCTTGATTTCTTATCTGAATAACAGTATCTTATCTCACCTTCCCATAAATGACCACATTGACTGAGCCCTTTAGGATGATGTACCATGAGGTTCCCTCTTCACCTTGATTAAACACTGAAAAGGGGAAACATGATGAATTCAATTATTAAGATGTAAACAGAGTCATTCAAAGCGGTGTGATGCCTTTTATAGAAATGTTATACTTTGGATATCTGGTTGTTATCACAGCCACTGTGAAAGATTCTGGCCCTGTATGTTTCGCTAGAACAAAGCATTTCACATCAAATGACTCGGAATAATAAGCGTGTTTAAGACCTATAGTTTGATTGCTTTAGCCTGCAGCAGGGAATGTGTAGTTACAAAACTGTAAAATTATTTTGAACAAGGTCATTTTTTTACATGGCACTGTAACTGGTCCTTTGTGACCAGGTGTGTATGTTCCTACACTGGCTACTTTAGGCCTTGGTCATTATTTTTGTACCGCAAAAAATTCCATTTGAAATGGAACTGATCACCTACACAAACACACCAAACCAAGGTGTCCAAACTAAATCCTATATGCTGTAAGAGTGACTGCACCCGAAACGTTCAGCTAATGTTGTTTACTCTCTTGTTTATGTGTTGAAAGTCTTGATTTTTTATCAAAGACAACCGAATGAAATGTATTTAATGTACTTACAGACTGTTCCTGCTTTTGCATGAGACTCAAAAATGAGGACACCTGCTAACTCCCTTTTCACCTGAGAAGAAGACAACCCATTAAAATGAAACAGTACATGCTCCACTTTTATTGTCATAAGCTGTAGAAACATAATGTATTATTTTTCCTACTTAGATTGTCATATTCTATTAATGCCTTCCTTTTTAGAATTTTGATCCTGAATTTTGATTTCAAGCACAAGCTGCAGTAGTTTCCTTAATACAGGCACTCCGAATAATGTTCCTGATGAAGGTTAGGCTGTACAGACTTGCTCTTGCAGGCCCACTCACATCACTGATACATTAAGGTAATTTAAGATAGCAGCATTTCCACTTACTGTCGTGGAGAGGTGTGATAAGGCCTTTATATGCAGCAGTTCTTCATAAATAATCTCCAAATCATCCACTGTCCTCTGGCCAGGCCTATGAAGAGAGAGAGTAGGAGAGAGAGAGAGAAAGAAAGAAAGAAAGAAAGAAAGAAAGAAAGAAAGAAAGAAAGAAAGAAAGAAAGAAAGAAAAGATCAAAGCTTAACCAAAAAAAGGGAAATGTGCTGTAACTTTTGCTAAAGGCCACATTTTTTTATTTCATTATATTTTGCAATAAATTAACAGCAACGGTGTATTAAAATGTGCAGTTTGTTCTCCATAGAATCTTTTGCCTTAAAATATCAGCAGACCATTAAACTTTAAATAAATCTCTGAAATTAAGTCTTAAATGAGGATTTAAGGTACTGGCCACAGTACACTGCTATCTTCATTAATAATGTTAAAATGCTCTTCTTTCAGTGTTTTATGTTCCTTGACTAGTGTGATAAGTTCTCTTTAAAGAAGACCTAAGCAGAAAGCCGTTCAGGACAAGAGCGAATATAAATCAGTTACATTTCCAAGCAGCCCTATTCATAGCTGAGCCCTTGGGAGTAATCTAATGATGATAGAGCCTCAGAGGTCACTCGTGTTTCTGGGCCGAGTGCATACTGTTTTCGAAGAATCATGCGCATGTGGGCATCGGGGCCCATCTGAGACAGAAGGAGGAGTGTGTCCTGCAGCTCTTCTTCACTCTCTTTCTTTTCTTCCTCACTGGGGAGTGGTGCTTCCTCCTGCTCATCGTCCAGAAACCGATAGAACAGATACTTATCCTGGAAGTTCTGCTCGTGGTCAACTGCAACACAATCAGAGAAAAGCTCTCAGGGACACACACATACCATAATGTTATATGTGCTGCCCTTAGTCTCTGTTGTATTTTGTTTAAAATGGAGGATCTGTGATGCTCTTGGGCTGATAGTTTCTCCAGAGACCATGGGGATCTTGTTAGAATGCATGGCATCAGGAACTCCATGAAGCAGCAGGAACAAATAAAAATGGCTAAATCCAGCTAAACTGGGTCCTGGTTACTCCAGCAGGACAAATCAAAAACTCAAATCACCTAAATCCAAATAATCTCACAAGACTGATTCAATGACCACAATCTTACCTTGAACATGTTTTGGGAGAGCCGAAGAGAACACCATGTGCTGCACTAATGCACTTAAATTAGTCACTCAAAGAAACAAGTGGTCAGTAACTGTTTGCAGGTTCTGTATGACATGATCAGAAAAGTAGGATGTGCCACTCAGTTTTAGATGTATTACATGCAAAAGGAAATATCATGATCTCACGCAGCTCTAATTTTTAATGCAATTTTATGTGTTATATCATGCTGCTCTAATTAATTCGTATTTTGTAACAACACCAGTGTTATTACAGGTCAATAGCTGATTAATATAAAGCTTTCAAACAGCATGTATGCAATCTCACAAGTTAAAAGTGTATTGTCATATAATTATGGTGTATATGTTACAACACATTCTGTGCAACTGACCATGGTTTAGCACTCCTTCCTCCAGCAGCACTTGCCACATCCCTACTGCCTGAACCCGCGAGTGAACACAGGAACCCTGCTGCATCTGCCAATCAACCAGCTCTGTGCCTACACAGCACTGCCTACATGCGCATGTGCACACACACAAACACACACACACAAACACACACACACACACACACACACACACACACAAACACACACAGAAACTTTTACTGAGTAAATGAAAGCATTATACTTCAAAAAACGCCTTAACTTAGCACAGTTTGTTCATGATTTCAACGTAAATAACATGAAGAAATAAGATATTTTCATCTGTGCTTGCTTTGTTTTCCAGTGAAGTAAGTTGTTTGGCATGAACAAAAAAGTTCAGTGCTAAATGATGATTCATTATTTAGCACTGAATTATTTACATTATTTACAAAAAATGGTTTATATCATAAATTACAGTTAAACTGAATATGTTTACTACTTAAATATGTATTTATATGTCTTTGTTACAACACCCAAAGCATTGAAATACAATTTTTAAGAATGTTTACAGAACTCATTTTATTCTTGTGTTGCAAACATTATAACACAAAGTCAAACTTTTGACTCAAGTAAATTTAAAGTATCAAGTGTTCCTATTAACTCTTTCTGATCTTCAGATGTTTACCTGTACGTTTTCAGGTGGTACTTCCTGTCTCGGATCATGTGAGGTGCTTGGGAGAGGATGGCGATTCTCAGCACTCTGCCTGCCCTCAAAATCTTCTCAGACGGTATCTATGATAGACAGATATTTACATCAGAACAGAACGCTGCTGGGTCCAGTGCAGGGAATGGTTCACACAGTTGTCACATCTGCTGATGGGATGGAGTTAGTACCTGTATTAGGGGTTTGGGGTGGAGTTTGGCAATGTTTTCAATAAATGATTTCTGAAAAACAAAATGTAGAGAGAGGCTGAGGCATACAATGAAACAACAAAAATATGATGAGAGAGAGAGAGAGAGAGAGAGAGAGAGAGAGAGAGAGAGAGAGAGAGAGAGAGAAAGAGAGAGATGGATCTTTTGTTTTAACTGCTGCTTACCCTCTGAATTAATAGCAAAGTTACTTTCTAAGACAATGCCATTTGAAGAACACATCAATAATCAATGTGTTTTTCATCCCCTTACAGCCTGGAGAGCTTTGTTAGAAACCTGAGAAAGTGCACACTCATCACCACCAAAACACACCACTGCTGCTGCTGCTGAGAAATGCTAATTCACTAAAGGCTTTTCCAGATCACTACACCACTGCACTGCTCCCAGAAAGGAGCTCTGACCTTTAAAGATGAAGACAAGACAAAATACATCACAACATTCTGGGATTCCACAATGGTCCTTGCTGATATTTTCATGGCCAACCTTTTAAGTAGATATTCTGCCCTACACTGTAAAACACAAAGGCTTATTTATTAGGTTTAACAACATTTAACATTAATTTACTCCAGCTTAATTTACCCACTGTTAATCAGCACTTACATAGAAAATAAGCCTTTTTTAAGGCCATAGAACTGATGAGTTATTCAAAGCCATTCCTGCACCCAATCAATATATCAGTTATTGAAATAATCAATTATATCATTGAATAATATAATTACAGAAGCAGAAATAAAACATTTCACCATCAACTATTTTCAGTACCCAGATGCAATCAGTCAGCGTGCCAATTTAGACAAATTCCATTCCGTTAAATACACAAATTTAATAACATCGGCAGTTTATATATCGCTTAAACAATGTTGACAGGTATCAATTTTTTACATTTTAAATGTATTTCAACTTAATTGAATGCACATTTTATCTCTAGCATTGATAATTAATTTCTCTGCTCTTATTTTTCTATGACTAGTTATTTAGATAAAGCTCACCTTTGCTAAAAAGAGTCTCCTCAGTTTCTCAGTTTTATTAATGAGTTCAGCGCTTAGTGCATTTTAGACATTATCTACACCTACTTCATTAAAAATAACCTATATCAACTATATTTACTTGCTTCTTTGAAAGAAAACTATCCATTTGTTCACACAGATCCCCTCTCACTCACTCATTTTCTGAGGCACTTGTCCTGAGTCGGGCCGTAGGTGATGCTGGAGCCAGTCCTGTTATAAATTCCATGATTATGTGATGTTCTGACAACCAATTTATTATTAGTACATATATTGACCTATTTGGCCCAGCCATTTCCTTCATAAATATAAAAGTGGATAGAATCACATCAGTTTGGGAGAACAGCAGGCATGGCTGCAGGAGCTGCTCTCCTTCTGTCTTTCTAGAAGCCCAGAAGAACCCATTCTGCCCTACAGCCATGGCCAATATACAGGCTGCCAGACTGCAATTTTAACACCCACACAAACTCTTTCAGTTATGCATTACACCATATAACCCATCTATCCATCCACTATGATAACAATGCACATTTTAGTACTGCTTATTAAAGTGCAACAGACCTGTTCTGTGATCAATATTAAACATAATTGAATGTGACATAGCTCAAAAACCAGAATACCAGAAGTATATTTTTCCCTATTGAGAAATATAATGATTTCACTGCTCATTTACCGAAACACTTAATGGACAGTGAAGCAAAAGATGCCAATAGAAAACTATTTACTTGCTAGAATTAATGAAGACTCTAATGGGATGCAATCTCAAGGGAGTTCAACCACAATGGTTATGCGATTGTTAGTCAGGGCAGAGCACCGGGAAACATGACAGAAGCCCCCCCACCAAAGCACAACTCCTGGGGTGGGGCACACCCATGCCATTGCCAGGAACTGGCTCAGACGGGAGGCCAAAGAAACCAAGACCTCAAGAACACAAAACTGGAGCTAACTCAAAAGGGGTGGACCAGGCAGAGCTGGGGAGCCAGACGAAAAAAACTAAACAGCCCATTTTAAGGGGCACATGACTGGGCCCAACACATGACAAACAAAAGGGGTCCATTGCCCAGTTGCAGCCATGTCCAGAGCTGCAGTGCAGAACCCTTGGGGCTGCTGCCAGCAGCAATGAGGATCCAGGAGCTGGCAGCAATAAGGGGCCCCCCTCCTGAGGAGACACAGAGGCAGACAGCCACGGGATGACCAGGGTATGATGGCTGCATTGACAACCCACCTGGGGACCCTGCAGACAAGGGCACTGGGGGCCTAGTTCCTCACCAGCTGGCACAGGAGGAAGAAGTACAGTCATGGCCAGAGCAGGGGGAACAGGAGCAGTCATGGCCAGTGCCCTATCAGCCAAGGAGGGGAAATATGTCAAGGCCGGGTGGAGGGACACTGGAGGGCCGGCCGTGGAAAGGGACATTGAAGGACTATCCATGAAAGGGACAACTGGAGGGCCGGCCATGAAAAGGGAGGGAGAGGGAACTGGCTGTGGGAGATTCGACCTGCTATGGGCCCCTTCATGAGTCAACAACAGGCAGCTGTCCTCTTTGGGTGCTGTCCACATGGGAGTCTCCAGGGTGAACTCAATGGAGAACAGAGGTGGAGCACACTCCAAAGGGGCCACAGGGGGGATTAGTCATGGGGTGCACTCTAGAGTGACAGCCTTACTTCTGCACTTGCATCTCTTCACCAATTCCTCCTCTGGATCCCGCTGCTCAGGGCAATCAGCCCCTGCTGAGGGATCCTCTTGACTACTTGGAGTCAAAGGGGTGTTGAAGACTTCGGGGCAGTTGGAGGATGGTTTTCGCATGAACTTCACAGTATCTCCCTGTTAAATCTCCAGTGAGGGAAGAACCCATGGTTTTCCTCCAGAACAGCTGTAACGAAATCGGCCAACTCGCCTAACCTCTGGTCGTGAGGCAGCTGGAGAGCTAGTTTGAGCCAGTTGAGAATCTCCAGGCCCTCCTGCAGGTTAGCGACATCTCCACTCCTCCACGCCACTCTAATATAATCCCCTGACACAAGTCATGAGTCAAATCCTGACTCGCTACGGCCATAGTTTTGTCAGTCACTACATTGCTACGTCCATAGTTTGGTCAGTCTCTCTGTGGTGGATTGGACTGAACGTGTTCGTTTTACAGAAATACAGAAATGGGTTTTATTGAACATAAAATGCATAACACAAGCATAAACCAAACACAGTGCTCACAAGGCAGAAACACAAGCCACAAAGACACATAAGACGATCAATTACCGACAACTATGCCCTGACTCACTAAGATCTATACCTTTAGACCAACAAAGCACGCTGGTCGACATAATGAGTTGCTAGTTGTGCCCAGTCAGGACAGAGCACACAAAATATGACAACAATCTTAATTCTTCATTCTAATCCTAATTTATAATAACAACTAGATATGTAGTTAAATAAGAAATTCTATCATTAAAATGTTTCTTGAGCAATGCTGCAAATTCATTAAAAATAAATCATGAGTAAAGAATAATGTTCAACAAGCAGAATTTGAGGGATTCCAGTTTGATATCCTCAGGCTGTGTTTTGACTACCCAAAAGTGAAAAGTAAGAACAGATAAAATGCAATAAATCCATAGGGGTGTAACAGGCTGTGAAGGGCAAGGAAATGACCTTTAGCCAAGGAATGGCAGGAAATGTGATGGACCCGTGTGCATGCAGTGAATCCTGTGTTTATATTTAGACAGAACTTTGAATAAACGTTGCATTCTTTCATTATTTTGAGAAGACCTAAGAATGGAAAGGATGTTGTTCCATCAGTATCCACGCAGACAGGAGGCTGGACATGCGTCAGTTATTGGAAAAGGGAAAACATTTAGGCCAGCCTGCAAGTTTTCTGCAAGCTTTCCTCATAACAATATGGGCTATAGGAATTTGATTAGTTGATTAATAGATTTAAACATATATATGTATAATTAATGTCTACATAAATAAAATACCAGCTCAGTTGTTGTCTAATATATGTTCCCTTAAAGACAATAAAGTCAGTTATGTGCACTATAGCTCCCACTACGTTTAGGAATAAGTGCTTTAAGTTAAAAGATATGAAAAACTAGACAATGAAGTTATTTTGAGAGGCTGTTTTATACCTTAGTCAGCTGCTTAGACACTGATCCTAGAGAGTTGTTACCCAGGGTCTCTTTGTCAGGCATTCCTGTGGAAAACAGAAAACTGGGTTATAAAAGTTTCTAGAAAGCATCATGGAATAAAGAATCTAAACACACACACACACACACACACACACACTTCTCTACCACAATAGTCTGAAACAGTGTAAAAAAGTTGCAGGGCCCCCCTTTTGGAAGTTTTATTCCCTCTGTAATAAAGTGGTTTTTACATTGAGCAGCTCTGTAGATAATGTGTGTTTGAAACTTTAGTATAAAAACAAATCTATTGAGCATGACATTTTTAGAGTTTTTGAAGAAGAAGAAGAAGAAGAAGAAGAAGAAGAAGAAGAAAAAGTCAAATGTCTTCTCTTGGAAGTGCTTTCTCTTTGCTGCGCCCCCTAATTTGGGTACCACTGGTCCAAACCATTGTATCAAAGCAGTAAAGAACAGCTCTTAAATAGCACAGAGGTGGCTGCTCTGTTTGTTGTGAGGCTGTGTGAGGATGTGTGTAATCTGTGCAGACAGGTCCTGAGGGAGGTCAGGAAGAAAGGCTTGGTCATCACTTAAGGTCACACCAGTAAGCTCCTCTCCTTCAGGAAAAACAGCCCATTTAGAGTATCCGGCCCAGTAATACTCTAATCTTATCAAAGCACATCCTCTCTTTTAGCCAGGACACTGCTCTTTATATAGATTTGAAAAACAGTGTCAAAAGTCTTTTAGCTCTAAAAAATGTGGACCAAATTCTGGCATCTTCCCTCTTATATTCTTATCATTTTAACGCTCAGCCCAAAAATGTGCTCTCATGTACAGAATATGGGTTGCCTTGGGGATAATTTCTTTTACAGTTAATATTCTTTTGGCTAATGGCATTTTGTAATATTGTTAGCTCAGGAAGAACCTTATTAATGTATTCACAAACTAGATTTTAGAAAGACCTTTATCATTAACCCTAAATAACTAAGAGTGCCTAGAAAAGACCTCAACAAATACTTTTGCCATTCAAAAGTAATGACATATGTTTATATATATATATATATATATATATATATATATATATATATATACACACAACACACACACACACACACACACACACACACACACACACACACACACAAGCACTATTCAATTTGTTTGTTTTCGAATTACAAAAGCTACAATATTAATTTATTTCTTAATTTCTTTAAATGTACAGTTAACAATGGAAAGCATGTTGAACAGGATAAATTAACCTTAAGAATACTGTGGAAAGGTGTAGCATTCAAAAAGAAAGAGTGGACTCACTGTCAGCACTTGGCCCACTCTCCATAACACCATAGGGAGGGGCCAGGAGACCAGCCATGCACTGACGATACTTCTGAAGAGAGAAAATCACAGCAACAGATCAGACCTTTAATGCCAAATAACAATAACACTCAGAAAAAGAAAAGAACAGGCATACAGTGACAACACTTCAGCCATCATAAATGTGTCTGGCAGAAACATATGGCACATTTTTAAACACACTGATTAACATGCGTAAACTCAAATTTATTGCACATGGCTGCACACACGTAGAGTTATGCCCAGCTGAGACAGAGCCCCTACAAATGCTTTCCATCTTTACATACATGAAAATATAATAACATTATAAACAAAATGAAATTTTGAACAAAATTTTAAAACATTTAATTTCTTTTTTTTTTCCCCTTACAAATACATCTTCCTTCAAAAACAACAGCTATAGATACCCATCTTCTGCAAAAGTATGGTAAGACAGACATTGCATCTTTTCATCTTTTTAACACATTAAAAACCCACAAATCAAATGCACAGATCACTCATGGTCAAGGATGCTGGAGACATTGCTTGATAATCTTGGGTGTCACACAACTCTGACATCAGCTGGTTGCACTTGACATTTAGTTTCTACTTCTTTAAAGTGTGGTCCTAAACTTTACCAAAGGCTAGCTGGACTAGGATCCCCACTGAGCAGCCTATTCGTGTGGCACCATTTCCACAGGCAGTGCGTGGGTGTGCAGTGCCTGGTTCATAGCCCTGGTCTTTTCATCAGGGAGTCACTTTGTGGGTAAGTGATGTGTTTGCTGGTCTGAGGTTTACAATAGTGAAAGAAGAGCAGCTTGAGATGATGCATCAGCTGACATCTTATAAATCCCTCTAATCTGGACTGTCTGAGAGTCAGAAGGGATTAGACAGTGTAACAAGTTCTATTTCACAGTATCTAAGGGCTCATTTTCAGAGTATTTGCCATTGGCATCTGTATAGGAAGCATATAACCCTCTGTGGCATGTGTAGCTTTGTATCAAGCATATATAGGTTTACAGATGGAAGAAACTGGCAGATGGCTCACCAGTTAAAAAATACAACAACTATATCAGCAGCGGAATGATGATGTAATACTCTTTACACTCACTGAGCTTACTACATGAGGGTTATGAACAGGGCGCAATGCACACAAATACACAACTGCACATGGAAGTTACATGTAGTTACAATTAGAACAAACAAGAGACGATGAGGTTTGGTGATCTGTAGTGAGAGTACGGAGCAGCTTGAGGAGAACCTGGAGAAATGGAGATATGCTCTGGAGAGGAGAGGAATGAAAGTGAGTAGGGCAAAGACAGAATACATGAGTGTGAATGAAAGGGAGGAAAGTGGAGTGGTTAGGCTGCAGGGAGTGGAGGTAACAAAGGTGGAGGAGTTTAAATACTTGGGATCAACAGTTCAGTGTAACAGCGAGTGTGGAAGAGAGGTGAAGAAGAGAGTGCAGGCTGGTTGGAATGGGTGGAGAAGAGTGGCTGGAGTGATTTGTGACAGACGCGTACCAGCTAGAGTAAAAGGGAAGGTTTACAGGACAGTAGTGAGACCAGCTATGTTGTATGGGTTGGAGACAGTGGCACTGAAGAAAAGGCAGGAGGCGGAGCTGGAGGTGTCAGAGTTAAAGATGCTGAGATTTTCATTGGGTGTGATGAGGATGGACAGGATTAGAAATTAGTATATTAGAGGGACAGGTCAGGTTACACGTCTTGGAGACAAAGTTAGAGAAGCAAGGTTGCGTTGGTTTGGACATGTGCAGAGGAGAGACGAGGATTATATTGGAAGGAGGATGTTGAAGATGGAGCTGCCAGGAAAGAGGAGAAGAGGAAGACCAAATAGGAGGTTTATGGATGTGGTGAGAGAGGACATGCAGGTGGTCGGTTTGAAGCAGGAAGATGCAAAAGACAGGAAGAAATGGAGACAGTTGATCCGCTGTGGCGACCCCTAAACGGGAGCAGCCGAAAGAAAAAGAAGAAGAAGAAGAAGAAGAGACGATGAGGTTTGACAAGTGGAGGGGAAAAAATAAGCAGAGCAAGAAGAAAAAAAGACACCAAGTACTCCTCAGACAGAATTAGTTATACATGAGAAGGTGAGCTGATGTCATTTTACTACTGGTTGTCCATAAATGTCCATGACTAATGTATTAAGAAAAAAAACATTTTTTTTAAATATCTGAAGTATAAAACTTAACTAAACGTTGAATATAATCTTAATTTTATTGAATGGAAGCCTTTTAAATAACTGCAGTTGTTGGAACCATCCCTTTAGGATGGGAGCGCGGCACCCCTGTCTTAAGTGTGCCATTTGGGTTGTCATAAACAGACCAAAGTCAACAAAACCACTTCACAATCTTTTGCTGAATTTAAATAAAACATGCAATTTGTCTTGTGTTACTGTTCAGAGTAATATCCTTAAAATAGGACATTTGTGGCTTGATCCAAGCCACAAAGTTCATACTTCTATGGTTCTTTGAGTGCCTTCATACTCCCGAAGAAAATCTAAGTATTGGAAGCTTCATAACAGAATACGTACTATTATGGTGAAAATAATAAAAATGGAAACATTTGCACATATTGTTTTTCAATAGTTGAAAGATTCCAGAATCTTTTCTAAGGCTGGACTGTGTAGTCTGTGAAAAATGAATGACAAGTTGCACTGAAACAGGACTAAAAGCACTGGGAAACACTAATTTTCTTGTGAAACTAACCCCCCCATCCAGTTCATTGCTTCCACAAGAACCTTGGTTCTCCAGAGAGTTTCTCTAAACCTGAATCTCATCTTTCATGATACCCTCAAGCCTTTTTCAGAAAATAAAACATCATTTGTTTCACTCGATGAGCATGCTAATGTTCCCCTCTCATCTTAGTCCATGTATTCCACACCATCTTTTTCAAAATGGACTCATTAGCATTTCAGAACATTTACCACACGCTCCCTGTAGCAATCAGGATCAGAAGCACCCCGGGAAACAAATCAGATATTTGTGAATATCTGCTCTCTGCCACAAGCCACTCCAGAGTTTTAGCAGGAAACATTAATAAGCATGGTGAGTAATGACATGCACCGCTGGGTCCATTAGTCAATGCAGACACCTGGGACATTACAGCAGCCTTTATGTTTCCCTCCCTCAGGGAGCGGTGGTCTAATCGAGACCAACAGAGGGAATGTGTGTGTGTGTGTGTGTGTGTGTGTGTGTGTGTGAGTTACCAGTGTTACAAGATCAAAGCCAAAAGTCAAAACACTTGCTTGAGGTATCAGAAATGATTGAAATCAAACACCATAGTCACAATTATGCAAATGTTCTTGATGTAAAATATGTACATTTAAATGTTATGATAAGCTGTCCATCTGGGTTGAGCTGCTAACAAGCTTTTAATTTAATTGAAAAGTATCACATTGCACTTTTGTAATTATGAGGCTCTAAAGTCGAGTTCCTGCTGCCACTTTGCTACAACATTAAACTATTACTATGTAATTGCATAATTAATTGTATAGATTTGTACGTAATGAATTACACGACTGTGATTTAACACTCAGTATTGTCTCGCTTAAGATTATATTTTATAATTCCTGAATTTACGACAAAACTTGGCCAAAAATGTAAAGAAGGCTTTTATTCCCAATAAGCATTCATTCTTAACAAAAGAATGAAGTGCTGTGAGACAACATTTCTTCCCTTTCTGATTTTGTCAATGTTTGTTCGTTCAAAAGATTAAATTGTTGTTACATTTAAAAAAATGTAGAATTATACAAAAGACAACTTGAGTAAACACAGTACATTGTTATCAAATCATTGACTGACAGACAAACTAGCTAATTAAGCCTTTTTTGACCCATGTGAAAATGTAATTGCCCCCTCAACCAAATAATGAACCTCATTTAATTATAATAAAGAGTTCATTTATAAAGAGTTATATATAATCAGTGGGTTGATTGCTTTGCAATGCTGAATCCAGACTTAAATACAAACTTTCCAGCTTTGAGGAAACCTCTAAGAGACTGACTGGGCACACCTGGTGCCTCGTTAGGACGTCAGGTGTGCCTCATTGGCTCAAGGGTATAAAGATCCCAATGAGTCAGAACAAAGCATCGTCATTTTGGATTCCACGTTGGGCAACTGTTAGTAGAAAGCACTTTGAGTTCAGTGTTTATGTGAGTACACATTTATCTTCATGTTTAACAAATGTTTAACAGTTGCAGACCTCCGGCTCCACATTTATGTCCAGTCAAACCCACCCAACTTCCACAGAACCCTATGGCTTGACCAAAAGAAATGTCACAAAACCTGAGAAAGAAAGTTATTAAAATATATAGGAGAGAGATTTAAGCTTTGAACTCTAGGGCTCCATTGATTCACCATGAGGACATGGAACAGTAAATCAAAAAGTGGAAACCCTTGGATGTGACTAAATGAAAACAATTCTGCAGAAAAGCGCAGGTCAGATTTCCTCCACAGAGATGCCAAGGACTAATCTCCAGGACCTGGAAGCTTTGATTGCAGTTAAAAGTGTTAAAACTGCTAAAAGTGTCACTAATAAAGGTGTGGTGGTGAAGTTTTGTCCTTCAATTAATCGCAAGGCCATTTGATAACTGTGTGTTGTGTTTCTGTATTGTATTGAATATTTTCAGAGATCTGAAACAATTTCGTGTTACAAATAACACCACTAATATCCTAAAAGTTGAAGAAATCAGAAAGGCAATGTGTCTCGAAACACTAATGTACAGAACATTTAGGATCCAATTCCTCCTGTTTTTAACAAGCAATATTTTAAAAGCAAGAACTGTAAATCTGAAATTTGAACACATCTTTTTTTTTTATCACTGACAGTGACTGACATCTGAGGGTTAAACCAGTCTACTCCTCTGACTTTCTGGTTGTGTATTTATATATTCCACTGCATGAATGAACCTCTCAAGCTGTAGATCAAATGTAATAATGTACAGTCTAATAGTCTATTTGCGTCAGCGCTTATTCACCCATTATTGTTCCGATCTCTTCACCTCCTAAGCTAATATGCACCAGAGTAGTGACAATGAAACATCTAATCTTTCTCATGCTGTGTAAAGAATATACTGCACACAAAATCATCTGTTTTCTATTGACCAATAATTTTCTTCAATGGTGACATTTTGAAAGGTCTCCTTTTTCAATCATGCTTTAAACACATTTTGTTTTCACCCCATTTCTCAGTAACAAATAAGACACCTTATTGCATTAGCATTGCATTATATCATTACATCACATTATCCATCATTATCATTTTTGTAGAAAGAAATTATTTGCATAATTTCAGATACAATATCAAAAAAACAGCATTGTAGGCGGCAGAAACTAACAGCCGCTAATGATTTCACTCATGTCCAAACAAGAGCCGTAACATGAAAAATTACCCAGAGTTCTTAGAGTCTTCAGAAGAGCCCAATGAGCGAAGGAGATATGACAACCAACAGCCCTCAGTGGGGGCTGAGCATGCCATTATCACACAGACACACACACACACACACACACATACATACACAAACACACACACACGCGCACACACACACACACACACACACACACACACACACACACACACACACACACACACACAGATTTCACCCAGAGAGAGTCTTTATAATTATGTCACTCAGACTAAGTGGTGCTGTCAGTTCAAATAAAATCCTACTGTCTAGAACAGCCATGATTTTAGATTAGACTTGACTGAGTGAACCAAAGAGTGAAAAGCTATTTCACAAGCACAACAATTTATGCACTCAGTTTCACAAGCAAACACAATTTAAAAGCCATCATTTGCATATTAATTCACAAAATTTTGCTACTTGAGGCTAAGGAGACAGAAAAACACACACAACGCCATACAAAAGTTTGGAGTCACTGTTTTTTAAAAGATTGGAATTAATATTTTGGTTTGTTTAAACAATTTTGAATGCATGCCCAATAAAAAATAACAGATTTTAAATAATTGTGGCATTTCAAAGCTATGATAATGATAATGATAATTCTAATTCCTTAAATATTAAATTGTTATTAAAACATCTAAAATAGTTTTTGCCAAATGCTGTACATCCATGCTGTGCAAATTATTATATACCAAAAATTTACACACACACCGCTGTGGTGGTCTAGTGGTTAAGAAGTTGGCCCCTAGTTTGCAAGATCATGGGTTCAAATCCAAGATCAGTAGCTTGCCCTGAGGTACCCTTGAGCAAGGTACTGTCCCCATCACTGCTCTCCGGGTGCTTTAAATAGCTACGCCCTGCTGCAAGGTATTTATGGGTTAAATGCAAAGGTTAATTTTCGTTGTGGTTCACTGTGTGCTGTGCTGTGTTTCACAATGACAAAAATAGTCACTTTCACTGTCACACACACGCACACACACACACCATGACATGCTTGGAATGATCCGGGTTGTGGCTCTGTGCGCTTCTAGCACAAATCTGATTTGAACAGTGAAGTGATCCATCGTTCATTATGGGCATAAATGCTTATAGTGTGTGAGGACCCTTGCTGTCTTATATAATGTACAGTCTCCCTGCAGTTTCTGGAGTGTCAGTAATGCCAGACAGATGGAGGAGAGAGGAATCAAAGAGAACTACAGGCTAAGTATTCAAATCACAGTTGCTTTGCTCTGATACAGGCAGTGTGGCTATAATCATGGCTCACCTACAGAAATGAGCACTACTGGAACAATAGCTGGTTGATTGAATCACTGTGTATTGTAAAGGCCTCCATTCAAAACAGTGAGGAAAGGAAGGCACTTCAGCGTCACATTTTAGATACTGCAAAACAAGCTTCTAGAGGGAAACTTATGTAATTTCCACATATAAACTGAAAAATCTATCTCCTACTCTGCATTCATCAGCATGCTTACGCCACAGCTGCGCTGCGAAAAATGTTGCAGGTTTTTAAGCCAAAAACATTCCATTAAATAACTGGACTTCAATAAATCAACAAATGCATAAAACAGAATATTGTTTTGTTAACCTACTATTAGATGTTCAGTAACCATGTGGGTAAACCAGGGTTACTTTTTAAACTTTTTTATTTGTTGCAGGGTTTTTACAGTGTGCTGCACTAAAAATGATCTGTGCACAAAATTCAAAGAATTCAATACTCCATTGCTGCTTGTGCATAAATCCTGCATATGATAGGTTTGACGCTTTTGAGGACAGCTGTTGATATCATGACAGTTGTTACACTGTGGAAAAGAAGCTTTCTTTGAGATAAAATGCTTTTTGCCAAGAGTCAGAAATTCAGAAGATCAGAAAATCAGAAGATGTTTCTTCATGAAAAAAGGAAATGGTATTGGTATGTTTCTACTCAGTTTCCTGAAAATAAAGTTTGTTTCAATTTCAGTTTCATCTAAATGGGTTTTCTTTGCATTGCTGATCATTAGAGTAACATGCTGCTGATTCTCTAAGAAGACTAGTAAGGTAGAGCTCAAAAGGGATAATGCGGACAGGAATAGCTGACTTCTGTCATATGAAAAACCGTGGCATTAAAAAAAAAATCCAAAACAGAAATTAACTGACCCATATATACAAATGATGAAGCAATTAGCAATGTTTAGTAAATTATTTACTGTGATTTAAAATGTCCTACTTTAAAAAGCTACACAGATGGACTGAATCTGCTTGAGAGGGAGACACACAAGATGGGGAAACATAAAAATTAAGAACATGAGTTTCACATCTCCATGACAACCTGAGCCCTTTCTGTGCTCCAGCACTGCAAAGAAACCTCACAGGTCCAACTTGCTACAGTTGCTTTTTAAAAGCTAAGAAACAGTCTTTAACAGTGGCACCCAGCAAGTCAATGTGCCCTGCTAAAGTAACACCCTCCTCATCCCTCACCCTGACCCCGGGGTATCAAGAGTACAAAAGGGTAGGTGATAAAAATGGAGAAAAGGTGGAACTCTCTCCTCTACCCTTCACCCTATTAGCTTAACTTTCTATAAAACTACTTAATAAATCCGTTTGGGAGAATCAATGAGCATGAAGGCCTCCATAGTGAGGATACTCATGTATCCCTTTTAAGATTCCTAAAATTTCTCTGGCTCGCCACTATGTTTTCACTGGACAACTGCAGTTAAAGAAACAATGATTAAAAGAATAATGGATGCCTTAAATGAGCAACCCAATTTTATTTCAGGCACATTCTTCTGGAGACTAAGAAAAAGATTTTCATGAGTAAAATAAGTGAAATATCCCTTTAAATACATGAGACGCAACCTCATTCATGAGCTCAGTCCCAAATGCTACTTTAGCACCACCAAATTCCAAACTTTGGTGACATCAATTATCTGCAGACATACAAGACAGGGCATCTCAAGGGTACTAGGCATCAATGTGTGCATTTGGGACAGACTCATCAGGTTGAAGTGCTGCATCCAAGATATGGTGGCTTAATGTTGCATATTCCAGAAAATAAAAAAAATTTAAAAAGTAATTTTCAATTGCTCGTCATGTTGAACAAACAACTGCAAACAAAACTAGTAACTCTTAAAGATCTTTTAATTTCAGGTAACAGATGCTCTGCTAAGCTAGATTGCAACAGAATCCATGAGCATGAGCATGAGCACCCTTAGCAAAGCCAAAAAGAGAAATGGGACACCTATCATTCAGTGTATTGTGATTTACTGCAGGACTGTATTGTTAATCTATCAATGCATCAATTGCCTTAATACATGGTCAGATTAGATTATCCTAGGTTGCCCTATTTCTGAATTTTAGTAAGGACATGAATTAAACACAAGGTTTCTAGCAATCTGAAGTTCCCAGGAACTGTCTTTACAAATAACACACCGTGCCTTAATCTAAAGAAATTCCAGAAAGGAACAACCTATTGAAATAAAAATGTTTATGAGTTATGAAATCAGTCTCTTAAACTCTGGGACTCCAGTGAACATCTGTAAATCACTGTGAAATGGAGAAAACCTGAAACAGCAGTAAATCTGCTGAGGAGTGGCCAGTTACTCCAAGAATGCATAAAAAATAACAGAAGAACCCAGAACAACAGCTAAGGAGCTTCAGGCCTCTTTCAGCTCAATTCAGGTTTCATGATTCCACCAGTAAAAAGAGGTTTTGCTGTTTCTGGGCCTGGGTAAGTTGAAATATTGAGGGAAAGCTGAATTCAGCTTTCTGTCAAAACATACTAATGGAGAATGTCCTGTCATCATTCTGTGATCTGTAGCTTAAGCACATTTTGGTTATGCAGCCTTACAACAATCTGAAGCCTAGGAGCATGTTCATCTCTGAAGGGCTGTTGGGGTAAGATGTGTAAAGGGCAAATTCAGAATCAAAAACCATTCTCCTGTTTTTGATTGCATTTGTTGCAAAAGGTGGCAAAATTAAGGATTAGGTTTTGTGGGCAATTACGTTTTCACATGGGTGTTGGTGAGTTTTTTTCTTTCAATTAATCAAAGATCATTTCAAAACTGTATTGTGTTTACTCAGGTTTTCTTTTTTAATATAGCACATTTTTGCAGATCAGAAACTATTTAGGGTTATAAACAAACAATAACAGAGGAAATCAAAAAGGTGGCAAATGTATGCATTATAATTCATAAGGTTTTAATTATATATATATATATATATATATATATATATATATATATATATATATATATATATATATATATCCATTTTCTGCAGCTTGTCCCAAACTGGGTCGCGGGGGAGTGCTGGCGTCCAACCCAGCGCACACAGGGCGAGGACGGGGGACGCACCCTGGACAGGTTATATATTTATATAGTACTGTGCAAATGTTTTAGGCAGGTGTGGAAAAATGCTGTAAACAAAGAATGCTTTCAGAAATATAAATAATGATTGTTTATTTTTATCAATTTACAAAATGCAAAGTGAGTGAAAAAAAGCCTTCAAACCAGCATCAGTTCATCACTTCTGGCCCCCACAGAGCCCTGAGCTCAACATCATCCAGTGTGTCTGGATTACATGAAGAGACAGAAGGATGTGAGGAAGCCTACATCCACAGAAGATCTGTGGTTAGTTCTCCATGATGTTTGGAACAACCTACCAGCCGAGCTCCTTCAGAAACTGTGTGCAAGTGCACCTAGAAGAATTGATGCTGTTTTGAAGGCAAAGGGTGGTCACACCAAATATTGATTTGATTTAGATTTCTCTTCTGTTCATTCACTGCATTTTGTTGATTGATAAAAATAAATGATTAACACTTCCATTTCTGAAAGCATTCTTTGTTTACAGCATTTTTTCCACACCTGCCCAACATACAGTACTGTATGTATGTATATATATATATATATATATATTACTTTCTTTTGTGGAGAAAACTGAATAACCACCACTATCATTTGATAGGATCCAGGCATATTAAAGTAAGCAGGAAAGAGACTGGGCTTGCCTAGTGCCCCATGGTCAAATGGTTTGGCTTATAAATTGTATTATAAACTCCATTATAAACTAAAGGTTGCAGTTGTTTGACTACAATAATGTAAATATAAGACACATATCTCCTCATAAAGTGTCAAACATCGAACTCATCATGACCTAAGAAACTAGTTCCACCATTACATCACTAATGATTTGATTTGGGAAGTGCTGTCATAATCTATTAGAGGGTCACTTTGATGGCTGATCTAAAGGACTACCCAACTCTACTAAAGCTCTACACATTTCTCTCTTTCTTTTGAACATGCACCTACTCTTTCTTTCTCATGCTGGAGGACATTTGGCTCCTGTATACATGCACAGCTCATCACTGTGCTCCACTGCACTTTAGCTGGCTGAATTATTCAACCAGATTATGTAATACACAAACACACTTACACTTTCACTCTACAACTATTTCCTTTTTTCTCACTCAGATATCTGGGTAACACCAGTTATGTTGCTTTTCCAGCTTCCAAGATCTCCACAGCAAATATAAAGACCTAGTAAAAAACAGGGAAACACCCGCTGCATAAAAAAAAAGTGTTTAAAGAATAAGTTTTTAATAATAACAGTAATAATAATGATACCATAAACAACTATGCACATTCCCCTCCCGGATCTCCAGCATTTACTCTCTTTCTGTGTTATTTATTCTTTATTATTTAGCCTCTTGCCACTCATGACATATAGAGTACCTCCTGTAACAGCTTGCAGTTTCATTGCATGCAGTGAGAAAAGAGAAAAAAAATATCGAGCTCAAATTCTAGCGAATCAGTTCAAAAGAGATGGAGTGACTTAGCATGTTCACCTGACCTGTATAAAGAAATAGACAGCATGAGAGAAAATTAAGGAGAGAGATGCAAAGAGAGACAAAGAGAGATAGAGATCGTGAGAGAGTAACACAGAGAGCCGAAAACTTACCTACAACATAGAACGTCCCATGAGTACAAAGATTTTCAAGCAGTCAGTGTATTTCTCTCTCTCATTCTCACTGTCTCTCCCTGCCTCTCCACACCTCCCTGCTTCTAGTCTCTATCAAACATTGACTAAACCTGTGCCTTTTCCTGCCTCTGTTTGTGTGTCTGGGTTAAGCTCCTGAGAGTGGATGCGTGGCAGGATGCTCGTGTGTGTACGAGAGTGAGATGGTGCTCAAAGGTCCTATTCAGCAGCCTGCAGCCTGCATGCATGTGTGCGTGTTTGCGTCTGAGCATGCAGCATGGTTTTCGCTCAGTGCTGGAGAGAGTGAGTACTCATCAGAGCATGATGATGATTTGAGTACTCTAATCGCCTAGCAACCACTCCAGACTCTCAGGGAGGGGTCAGCTGTTAGTTCACTCCCATCACCCCCACCTTCCATAGTCGCACACTTTAGACAGTGTTATGTTGGGACATTTTATTAATATATTTGGGGTTTGGATGTTTCTGAAATGATATGCTGAGTAAATGGAAACACAGAGACTATGGCTGTTGTAGCTTTTGGGGATGACCCAGCACTTTCAGAAAACATAAACACAACAGATACACATCATGGTAACAGCCATCTTCCACACTGGTACAGCCCTCTCAGTAATGTACAGTATTAGGTTGCTATTCAGGCTCAAAACATACAAATGTGCTTTCTTGCCTGAATATTAATTAATCCAAGACTAAGGCTCTTGACCCAGAAACCTATTCTTTATGTTGCCATTCTCAGAGCTGAAGCTAGAAATTGTGGTGCTGTGTTAATCTTATATATCAAGCAGTACACTGACAGTGGTGTCACACATCTAATGGCAAACATTTTTCATTTTTTTTAATGTAATGACAATTAACTGCAATGTTTGTTACTTCCAAGGTGCTTCAAATTGTTTTAAAACAAAAATTCTTAGGAGTCGTACTATAATGTTGGGGTGATGTGGGTAGGACCTAATCGCAGAGCCGAGATTCTGAGACTGGACTTTCATTAACCGAACACAACAAAACATGAAAACAAGCGCATGAGAATGACTGACGCTCTGCTCTGACTCATTGGGGCTTAAACAGCCAGCCCTCAATGAAGCACACCTCATGCCCTCATGAGCCCAGGTGTGCTCACCCAGAGCAGAGCGCCATCTACCGTGACACCAACAAACAAAAATGAGTAAATAGGACAAAAACCTCTTTGATGCCCTGCCCTTTGAGGGACAGAATTCAATCAGTTGTCTTATGAAATATTTTCACCAAGTGGCCAGACATTCAGCATTTGTCACCTGGGCCGCATCCCAAAAGGTTTGCAACTTATGTGTCTACCTCTGTTTCTAATGTTTATATGCTGCACTGAAGAATGGAGACATGAAAACAGGAGATTATTATTGATAACATTATTGGACAGAGCAAAAAGGAGAGAATCAGCAGAAAAACAAATAACTTTTTCTGGGTTTCTAGACACAGATCTGGTGCATCTTCTAAGAAATGTCCCACTTTTGATTAGTTCACCTCCAAATTTCTTGCTGTAAATGGGGCTTCTGTCTGGTTTAGCTTTACAATGTGTCATAAGGTCTTCTCCTATATAATTAAAATAAAACAGTTCAACTGTGAAAAACAAAGCTATGCATGACGTTTTAGAGCAACAGAACTCAAAAATCATGGGCTCATTAACATTTATAATGTTCCATTATTACATTTTTTAATGCTAAGCTAAATATCATCAGATGCTGGAATACACTGACACAGTGGGGAAGTACTGGTATTGATCTTTATTAATTCTGACGAGTGATAAGCAAAACAAAAGGCAGAAGCTAAATGAAGCCCTTGAATGATGTTAGCAAGGAGACAGCGTGGAGCTGCTGCAGCAGACGTACTGTTCCTGCATGTTGCATTAGAGCTGAAAGAGATGGACTCTGCAGCAGAGACAGGCTCTGCTGGCCCATTTGCTTGCATTAAAGCCTCTCTTTGCCTCTATAAAGGCTTTATGGGCCTCAGAGCTTCAAAAGGGAAAGCTCTCTTTCAAAACCAACAGCATAATTACCAATCAGATGCTGCTAGCTTTGAAATAGAAATGAGTTATTTGACATACAAACAGGTGCTGCTGGTTTTTGTTATAGTCTCTTTCATTCTTTCTCATGGCAAGCATTATTCTGTGTCTATATCTGAATGGGGGAGTGTTTATGTGTGTGTGTGCCCTCTGGATGATCACTATTATGCACAGTTATAAATGTGCATTGATGACACAAACTGCCTGAAGGTGACGGCAGAATTACTTTCATTATTTAAAGGCTGAATGTGTGTTTAGGTCTGAAATGTGAACGTGTTTATGGATCCCTGTGTATATTCATGTATATAAATGCGCAAGCAGATGTTTGTGTAGCGTGGCAGGTGTTAATATCTACAGATAAATTAAAGGTTCCATTTTATGGAAAACTAAATTGTCCTCAATTTATTTGTAATAAAAGCTTATTAGTATGTAAATTGTATTAAAGTTACCAAATATACCATTCATTCACATATATGGAAAAAAAGCTACATAAACAAACAGTTTTGAAATCACCTTGTCAGTCTCGCCCATCAAGGCTGAGTGATTCAGAGCTAAATGCTTTTAAAAGTTATGCAGAGCTAATCAGAACAGAGGTAATTTACATAGACCATAATTCCTTGCAAACCTGAAACACTAGCCTTAAAAATGATAGATGTCTCTTTCAGATTTCATTTTGCGGTAGGTATGAATTTTAAACCAGACTGACTGAATGACACGCCTGTGCAGCACACACACACACACACACACACACGCACATACACAATAAATGCAGGGTCTTTCAAATAGAATTAGAAGCATTAAATGACTCTTTGACTCTTAACTCCCTTCATGGTTTCATTTGAAAAAAAGAGGAGAGAAGTAAATAAAAATCTATGGCACATTTGATATAAAACTCAAAGCTGATGACATACCATGACTAACAAATGTGTTCTTCACACGTTTCACTGGCTGAAAAAGCACAGTCTGATTAAACTAGAGTGGGATAGATTTTAAATGTATTCATTTCCTTTTTGTGGCAAAAATGAGTCATCAGTTATAAGTTACATAAGTTTAAAATGCCAAAAAAATCTGCATGACTATGCAAGTGTCAGAACCAGAAAGTTATCATTAAAGTTAATATCTTAATGAAGCTCATTTTTGAGCAATTCTATTGATCCATTTATGGCCATATTTCAACACAATAAAAAGAAAACATGATTTGCAAATGAAAACCATGGAGGTAAATACGAAAGTGTAAAAAGGTTTTTGACCTCACATTAGTATAATATGATTACATTACCATTGAATAACTTCATTTAAAAATATTTAAAGCTGTTGAAGCATTTATGTAGGTTTTTTTTTGTGTGATTGAAAATGATGCAAAGATCATTTGATATTTGAGATATTTTGAGGGCAGCGGTGGCCTAGTGGTTAGGGCGTTGGCCCTATGATCGGTGGATCGGGGGTTCAAACCCCTTCCCAGTGGGTTGCCTTGAGGTACCCTTGAGCAAGGTGCCGTCCCCGTCCCGCTCCTCCCTGCGATGGGCTGGCGACCTGTCCAGGGTGCGTACCCCGTCCTCGCCCTGGGTTGGACACCGGCCCTCCCCCGCGACCCCGTTTGGGACAAGCGGCAGATAATGGATAATGGATATTTTGATTTAAGCTTCCCCTCCTCGAACCGCCACCTTATCGTGGTTGAGGGGTTTGCGTGCCCCAGTGATCCTGGGAGCTATGTTGTCGGGGGCTTCACGTGAGAGAAGAGACAAAGAGCGGTTCAGAAGAGCTCTCATGATGAATAAAATCTTTGGAAGACGGTTTCCCTCGCCCGGACGTGGGTCACCGGAGCCTCCCTCTGGAGCCAGGCCTGGGGTTTGATGGCGAGCGCATGGTGGTCGGGCCTTCACCCATGGTGCCCGGCCGGGCACAGCCCGAAGAGGCAACGTGGGTCCCCCTTCCCATGGGCTCACCACCTGTAGGAGGGGCCAAAGAGGTCGGGTGCAGTGTGAGCTGGGTGGTGGCCGAAGACGGAGGCCTTGGCAGTCTGATCCTTGGCTGCAGAAGCTGGTGGGGAAGGAGCCTGAGCTAGTGCGTGAGGTTGAGAAGTTCCGGCTAGATATAGTTGGACTCACCTCGACGCACAGCTTGGACTCTGGAACCAGTCTCCTTGAGAGGGGTTGGACTCTCTTCTACCCAGGAGTTGCCTCCATACTTATTGCCCCCCGGCTCAGGGCCTGTACATTGGGGTTTACCCCGGTGGATGAGAGAGTGGCCTCCCTCCGCCTTCGGGCTGGGGGACGGGTCCTTAGTGTTGTCTGCGCTTATGTGCCAAACAGCAGTCTGGACTACCCACCCTTTTTGGGGTCTCTGGAGGGGGCGCTAGAGAGCGTCCCTGCTGTGGACTCCATCATTCTGCTGGGGGACTTCAATGCTCACGTGGGTAATGACAGCGAGACCTGGAAGGGCGCAATTGGGATGAATGCCCCCCCCCGATCTGAACCAGAGCACCATGTTCAGGCATAAGGGTGTCCACACCCTTGTCGCGGTGGCAACCCGAGCACCCGTTGGTGGACGCCATCAAGCTGAAGAAGGAGTCCGACCGGGCCTTTTTGGCCAGTGGGGCTCCTGAGGCATCTGATAGGTACCGACAGGCCAAGCGGAAGGTGGCTTTGGTGGTTGCTGAGGCAAAAACTCGGGCATGGGAGAAGTTTGGGGAGGCCATGGAGAAGGACTTCCAGACGGCTTCAAGGAGATTCTGGTCCACCATCCGGCATCTCAGGAGGGGAAAGCAGTGCACGGTCAACACCTTGACTTGGGAAGTTGTGGGTTGGTGGGGGGAATACTTCGAATACCTCCTTAACTCCACCAACATGCCTTCCGATGAGGAAGTAGAGCCTGGGGACATAGAGGTGGACTCTTCCATCTCTGGGACTGAGGTTGCCGAGGTAGTAAAAAAGCTCCTTGGTGGCAGGGCTCCGGGGGTGGATGAGATCTGCCCGGAGTTCCTCAAGGCTCTGGATGTTGTAGGACTGTCATGGTTGACACGCCGCTGCAACATTGCATGGACATCAGGACAGTGCTTCTGGATTGGCAAACTGGGGTGGTGGTCCCCCTCTTTAAGAAAGGGGACCGGAGGGTGTGTTCCAACTATAGAGGGATCACACTTCTCAGCCTCCCCGGGAAAGTCTATTCAGGGGTCCTGGAAAGGAGGGTTCGTCGGAGAGTTGAACCTCAGATTCAGGAGGAGCAGTGTGGTTTCCGTCCAGGTCGCGGAACAGTGGACCAGCTCTACACCCTTGGCAGGGTCCTGGAGGGTGCATGGGAGTTTGCCCAACCAGTCTACATGTGCTTTGTGGACTTGGAGAAGGCATTTGACCGTGTCCCTCGGGGAGTCCTGTGGGGGGTACTCCAAGAGTATGGGGTAACGGATTCCCTGTTAAGGGCTGTCCGGTCCCTTTACAACTGGTGTCAGAGCTTGGTCCGCATTGCCGGCAGTAAGCCGAACCTGTTTCCAGTGAGAGTTGGACTCCGCCAGGGCTGCCCTTTGTCACCGATCCTGTTCATAATTTTTATGGACAGGATTTCTAGGTGCAGCCAGGGCGTTGAGGGGGTCCGGTTTGGCGGGCTCAAGATTGGGTCACTGCTTTTTGCAGATGACGTTGTCCTGATAGCCTCATCAGGCTGCAACCTTCAGCTCTCACTGGAGTGTGAAGTGACTCGGATGAAAAAATCAGCACCTCCAAATCTGAGGCCATGGTCCTCAGCCGGAAAAGGGTGGAGTGCCCTCTCAGGGTTGGGAGTGAGATCCTGCCCCAAGTGGAGGAGTTTAAGTATCTCGGGATCTTGTTCGCAAGTGAAGGTAGAATGGAGCGGGAGATCAACAGGCGGAGCAGGGCAGCGTCCGCAGTGATGCGGGCACTGCGTCGGTCTGTCATGATGAAGAAGGAGCTGAGCCAAAAGGCAAAGCTCTCAATTTACCGGTCGATCTACGTTCCCACCCTCACCTATGGTCACGAGCTGTGGGTAGTGACTGAAAGAACGAGATCGCGAATACAAGCGGCCGAAATGAGTTTCCTCCACAGGGTGTCTGGGCTCTCCCTTAGGGATAGGGTGAGAAGCTCAGACATCCGGGAGGGGCTCAGAGTAGAGCCGCTGCTCCTCCGCATCGAGAGGAGCCTGGACGCCTCCCTGGTGAGGTGTTCCCCACCGGAAAGAGACCCCGGGGAAGACCCAGGACACGCTCGAAAGACTATGTCTCTCGGCTGGCCTGGGAATGCCTTGGGATCCGCTCGGAGGAGCTGGTAGAAGTGGCCGGGGAGAGGGAAGTCTGGGCATCCCTGCTGAAGCTGCTGCCCCCGCGACCCGACCTCAGATAAGCGAAAGAGAATGGATGGATGGATGGATGGATGGATGATTTAAGCTTTATTACCCTAGGAATCCCAGCCCATCATCCCAGAATGCATTTTTCCTCCACATTTCTCACACACTCTTCTTAGCCTTTAGACACCAACCTGTCTGAGGCCTAGATTTTCTTAGCATATGTTTTTGTGGTGCACTGTTGTTTTGTTTTCCATCCTTTCTGCAGGCTCTTATTGCCTGGTTTTGTTTTTCCCAATGCCTTGTCATGTTTAGTGGCAAATTCTGCACTAGTTTCTAAACTTCAGTTTCACTACAAAAACACAGTGTTTACCAGAGAAGGGAAAGGTTCTGAAGTATGTGCTGAATTCTATGTGTGGTTTAATCAGATGGGCTATCTGAATTTAACAGTGTCTGAGCCTCAGACTAACTATAATACAACAGAATTGATCCTCTCACATCTGAAAAACACATGCACTACCAGCCACTAGCACCTGGTGAACAGAACACATTTTCATGATGCCCAAATCATATATGTGCTTGTGTGGGGGTATGTGTGTGTGTGTGTGTGAAGTTATAGTTATTATTTGTCATTGTGACAAGCACACAGTGACCCACAGCATAATGCATCCTCTGCATTTAGCCCATACATTGGGTAGAAGAAGCTCAGAGAAAAGGAAGCAGTACAGCATTCCGCACATCTAAACGCAAATCCTGTCATAAAGGAAAACAGTGTTTATGCTGTGTTATCCTTTACAATAGTGCTGTTATGAGAGCATTAGAGTTTTGCTAAAAAGATAAGCATGCATCTGGGTTCATGGGCGTGAAACAGCAACAGGGTTACACTGTGCAAGGATAATATCCCAACACACAGGCGCATACATCAACACACACACACACACATACACACACACACACACACACACACACACACACACACACACAAACAAATACATAAAAAAACCACCTGTCTCCTTTACTTCCTATTACTCAGCTCTGCCAGATGTGCACACCCACACTTATGCGAATGTGTATTATCTCACACATAAAAACATGATGATCCTCTATGTTCAGCCATCAGCCTGGGATGTACATAAAATAAGAGCTCTGAATCCTTAGTGACCTCTTCTGCATCGATCTCAACACCTTTTCTTCAGCAAGCCCCTGGAGTTCACCTGACCCTTGCAAATAAATTGCCAATAACAGTAAATAAAATAAATTATAGTATAGTATTCCCTGGGGAATAAATAATAACTATTATTAGACTAAGTAGTCTAATAATAATCATGCAATCCCTGAACATCCAGCAGAAATTATGCACATGTGTGCAAACTGAGCAGAGGCTGTTTTCAAAAGCAGTGTGCAATCTCTGACAGATATGATATCCTCTGATATTAATAAGTGAGGGAAGGAAAGACGAGAAAACATCATGATATTATGACTATCGGAAAGACTGCATTGGTTTAACACTCCCATGTCTACTAAGTTTACATAAAGCCTGTGAACAGGTGATACGTGACTAATCTCCATTAGCACACAAGTACAGACACACAGATGCACTCGGTTGGGTTTTCTCAACACTTAAATTTGATAACAGCAGCTTCTAGAATAAGTGAACAGTCAAGAGCAGCAGTGAATATTAGGTTCCCATCATATGATGAGGGATGCTTATAAACTAGTTCCTCTGTAATTGAACACCGTTGTTCCTCATTTCTTTGCTTATTCTGCTCTCAAATCTTTTCTGAAATTCCCAGTAAGACACAGAACTAGGCAGATTGCTTAAGAAATCTAATCCTGTACTGATTACAAATTACATAACAATGTGATCAGTAACAGTTTTCTATATTATTTAACGCTATAACATAATCAAATTACCTTTGGATTTCCTCTGGACAGTCATTAGATGCATTATATATTATATGCACTCATTATATGTAACAGTTTAAAGCAGCTTCGTATGTGGCTCAGATTTTTGAACCTGAAACATACATTTTATGTTTTAAATTCTTCATTTTACATTTGAACCTCAAACAAACATTTTTTTTAAATAATAAACTGGGTTGTTGGTGTCTAATCAAAATGGTATTCTTGAAAAATAATAATCAATAAAAACATATAACAATATAATTACACCCGTTTCGATTGGTATCTTATTTTGATTACAGCATCTAATCCTGACTACATGTAGTCCGTTTCTTTTCAACAGTGCTAAGAACTCAACCTTGTAAGCACTTAAATAACACTGAAGTAATACAGGTATTAAATGAACAGCAGAGGAAATAGTACAAACAAAAAAGTTGTGTTTTACTTCACACAGTCCTGTCATCGTCCTACATTCTGAATGTAGTCTGACCTGTTCTGAAAAGACAGAATCTCCTCAGAGACAGCCCCCAATTCCAAAGCAAGCAGGGGGACAGTCCCTTTTACTCTTCTCTGGTCCAAAGCTTTAGGACATCATGCAAGTCATGTTGTCTGCAGTGATGCACAAGAGATGATAGTGTTTCTAGGTCAGGAAGAAAAAGTATACCTGTTATTCTCTACCTTTTAATGGGTGGTGGTCTAGTGTTAGGATACTATGGACCAAGAGGTTGCAGGTTCGAATCCCACCTCTAGCACAACCACCACTTGGTTCCTGAGCAAAACTCTTAACCCCAAGTTGCTCCAGGGGGACTGTCCCTGTAATCAGGCATTGGAAGGCACTCTGGATAAGAGTGTCTGCTAAATGCTGTAAACGTTATTCTAGTTACACTTTAAGGAATATGAAAATGGTGTAAACATGAGACTCAAGTAAATTTAATGCATCCCTTTTGTTTATTCTTCAGTAAAAAAAAAACATGGGGAAGCTTAACAGCATAACTTCTGATCCCTTATTTCGAGTGCTTAATATGTTAATATAATATATATGTTCCTGAATATGAATAAATATAATAACACTGGATTATACTACAAATATAAACGACTGAGATCTGTCGATATATTTTGCTAAACCCATAAGGAAAACGTGTGCTGCTGCTCTGCTCTAATTGAAAGTAATAAATTACATCAGCAAGGACAAACCATTACAATGGAAGAGAACACTTATTTTACGTCTCCCCCTGCTGGACACAACTAGCAAATCGAGACAACAATTAAATGTAATAATGATTTATTGCATGCATTGTTTATCATTTCCAAATAAACTTTGTCCTATACCGTAACAATGTCTTAAAGCGGGAAACAGCAAGAGATAAGATGGTACTTGTGATTTGCCTTTATATTAGTTAGGCCAGCCTAAAGCAACTAAACAGCCAATCTGGAACATTCAACCCTCAAGTGAGTTCTCTGTGCCAGAACAGTTTTTTTTTTTTCTGGGTCAGAATAACAGGCCTGCACATGAATGTATAGAAAATAAACTCAGTTTGAATCATACTCACTGTACTGCTCAGCAATTAAATATTTTCCCCAAATCCTTCAGCCCTGGTAATGAATATAATTACCTTGTACAATATATTTTCCCATCAAATTTACATTTAATGTACACAAAACTGTTAGAAATAACATAAATATTAGATATAAAATTACTGGAAACAATTTCCTGTCATTGTTTCGTTCCAGAAGAACACAAAGGCATTGTTCAAAGGCAACAGTTCTGGCCTAGGACTTCAGGGCCTTACCAACTGAAGCAATGGCATAGATCATTTCCACCATAACAGTCACTACGTAAAGTGTCATTTATTAGAGCATAAACAATATATTCTGGTGTATTATACTGACTTTAATTTACATAGCAGAGTGTGTTCCCTTACCTCCCACAGGGTCTTAAACTCCTTCTGCTCAATGCGCAGCAGCTCACTAAACTCTCGGGTAACAATGGTGGCGTGACGGGGTGTGTTGTCCAAAATTGACTCCCCAAATGCTGTACCAATGCCAAGTGTGCAAATAGTGACTGCATCCTTAAAAGAAAAGAATACACTTAAAGGCAAGAGGAAGAAATTGCAGCAAAAAATCATGAACCGTCAGAAATGACTGGGAGCCACAAGACCATAAATATGCTTTATGTTTATAGCGGCCCTTCCCAGGCAGGTCATTTTTTAGTGAAAGTGTAGTGAGAGTGACTATTTGTTATTGTGAAGACACCACACAGTTCAACACAATGACACATGTTTTTTCTATCTAACCCATCCACCCACCTGAAGAAGTGGGTAGCCATATCCCGCGCAATGATGGGGGTGGTGGTATTTTGCTTAAGGGTACTTCAGGTTAACCTACTGGTCTGGAACTCAAAACCACAACCTTCCAATCATGGGGCCTCATCCCTAATCACCAGGCCACAACTGCCTCAAACCACTCCCCCAAACCACCACTTCCCCACATCTCATATCTGAGCGTCATCATACATTAAGGTTAAAGAGATAATGTGCTACTCATACTACCTCGGTACTGAGAGCCTCAAGGTTAAGGTCCCTAGAAAATAATTCCGTAAAGCACTACAGGCTTTGAAGGGCTTCTGAAAAAAACCCTAAAATGACCCAAGGTAAATAACTAGACCCTAAAATGTCAAATGGTTTTGTCTGTATTGCAGGAGCTGCTTTGGTATAAATACTTATTATTTATGGTTTTCTCCATTTTAAATAGTTCACAATTGCATATTTAATCCATTTCAGTGACTGGACTGCGAAACTACAAATTGGGAAACCACTAATTTGTGGATGAATTTAAGGACAAGATCATCCTCCACATTTATGAGTATAAATAGCAGGTTAAACTGATGCACGTCAGACAAGTAAAACTGTGTTTTATCATAAACAGGTGGCTTAATTCCTGTAGCACTCTTAATGACAGAAGGTTACATTACCTGATGGTTTGCAGTTTCAGAGACTTTAACATCCAGTGAGCCAGAAAGCACAGCATACCAGCTGGTGCCGATATCACCTTGTCTGTACACTGCATTAGAGTAAGGTAAAATGTGCAAAAACTATAGGTTAGTAAGTGAATACGTAAAATATTATCATAATATATTTATTAATACACACAGCTTGTCATACAACAAATAATCTGAAAATAAAACAAAGGATTTGTATTTTAGCTGAAAGATTTTGTGCATGGGTTTGCATTAATTCACATTCTTACTATATATTTGTGTGTACACAAGTGTATGTGACCTACATGTTATGCCTTTCTCCAGACATTCATAGAAGCCACACAAGCTGATTTGCTGCAGCAGTGTGGGGTGAAACTTTTCAAACGCCTTAACACTCTTCAGTCGGGCCATGATAATGTCCACATCTTCTCCCGAGCGCTCTGCTGGTCTACACATACACACACACACACAAACATACACACACACACAGACAAATCAATGATATACCGTCAGTGCACTTCATATGACTCATCCTAAGGTGAAAAGGGTCATTTTTAAAGCAATACATATCACGTCCAGATGATTCCTGCTGCTCTTACATATGCTTTCTGTGTTTTTGTTAAAAAAAAAAAAAAAAAAAACCCCGAAAAAAACAAAAACAGAGAACCAAATGAGAAATTATCTATCCAGATTTGATAATTAAACAAATGTCTTGATTTACTACACCTCACTGAGTTATTCCTATAAAGCATTTATTCAGAAAGCTTCTGTTTATATATCTGTATCTGTCTATGTTTAAAAAAGTCTCTAAAACACTGCATTGCAAAGTATGCAGGACGGGCTGATTCGTTTAAATGAGGTTATTCTGTCTGTAGGATAGTCTGTCAGCAAATGTGGACATAAACACAAATTATTCTAAAGTTTCAAGCAAAAGAAATCAGCTGTTTATTTATTTAAAGTGTGGAAACCTACACAGTACTTCTCTGCAGTTTACTCATACACACACCGCACCACATGCAGCAGGAGGCAGTCATATCCAGTGCCTGGAGAGCAGTGTGAGGAACGGTACTGTGCTCAAGGGTACCTAAGAGTAACCTACTGGCACAAAATTCGAACCCACTACCATTCTACAAATGGTACATTCTTCCAAAGCTACATTAATTTTGCGAGGAAATCATCTTATTGTTGCAAGAAAATACTATTATAAGCTTGTTAAACCTATGTAGATTCAATTAAAGAATTGGGAAAAAATATTTTACTGCATCAGGCTGCAGAGTGCCTTAAGGCACATCTAAGGTGTCAAAAAAAGTGGTTCCAACCACTCTGCATCCAGCATCACCAGTTTTCTAATCAGCTGCCTGATCATCTGTAATCGTCTGCACCTGTTTCCTCACTGCTTCATGTATTAAGCTTGAAGGCTTTGTAAGGTGTGATGATTCATAAATATGTCACTGTGAAACAATCCTCTGAAACTGGTCAGGTTCAGGGACACTTCCTTCAGGAAGTCATTTAGGAACTATTCCTCAAAAATACATTAACAAAATACAATAAATCCTGGCTCTCTGGAAGCAAAGCATGACGATATGTCAGGTGGTAACACTTTCAGGTGTCGTTATCTACTCAGAAACACAAATAATTATTAACACATATATTTCCTAATTCACTACATATATGACCTTTAATATGAAAGTATATTTTAAAAGGGTTTTATTTGACTTGAATAAAGAAACTCTGAATTAAAAAATTGTTTTTGTTGGTTAAAATCAGTTTGATCACTTTACTTAATTCTCACTGTACAAAACAATGTTTCCAAAATGGTAAACCATTCTAAACTGCAACTCTAAGTTAAGATAAATCTAATTTATTCCGAACAATTTTGCATCAAGACAGCGGTTAAGACAATGAGTGAGTGAGAGTTCAAATTTTGCAGAATTGTTGTTGCTCTATTTACCATTACATTTTCAAAAACAGTGTAAGAGGCATTAAAAATGACTTTTAAGTGCTATATGACACCACAAGTGTTGAACTAAATGAGTGCAGTGCTAAGCTGAGCTAAGCTAGAAGTGGAAAGATCAGTTAGACCTGAGTGGAGTAACTGACAAAACACACTAAAATAAATAAGCTTCAGCTTCTTCATTTTCTTAAACATGTTGGACAGGCTGACCGTTGTCATATGTGTCTATAGTATCTTACTCTTTCATATCTGGAAGAGAGAGTGTTCAGTATTTAATCATGAATCATTTTTATATTTAGATGCATGTGTGTAACCAAGCCCAGTTCACTTCATTACAGTTTACTCAAATCTCCTTTGTGTGCTTTATTTGAATACACTTAACAGATATTACTATCTCATGTGTCTTATTCTCAGCACAGAATATTTTTTGGAGTGTAGAGCAATAAAACTATTTTATTCAAGATGTTCAGCTAGAAGGCAGCTTTTGTGTGGTGAAGAACAGGTTTTTGATCAAGACCTGGTTGGTCATTTCCATCTGTCACAGCATCACATTAAAGAACAGAGTAAATGTCAGTGGCCTGATTAAATGTAAACCTTGTGTATTTAAAGGAGGATTTACTGGTGGGCCACATTATGCAAACTGCAAATGCTGTGAAGTCTGTTTGTGTGTGTGTGTGTGTGTGTGTGTATAAAAGCGTGTTTGTTAAAGAGGAACTAAAGGCCCATTTACTATGCAAACACATCTGCTGCACCACGCCACGTTGTCACCATGAACACCAGCTTTGGGAGACCTATAAACCAGGGTCTTATCAAAACAAAGATGAACTGAAAATGTTTCTAATACAGCATTACTAGAGAAGAAACCCAGGCTTTACAGTAGACCTTGAAAGATTGCTATGAAGATTTGATGCATTCAGCCACAAGATCATTAGTGAGGTCAGTCACTGATAATGGACGATTGGTTCTTGTATTTGGTACATCTTCTTATCTAAAGCGATGTACATTTGAACCCTGTTACAGATGAAGATGAAGGTGACTTATTCAAGGTTAAACTAGAGTGTGCTGCATGAAGGACAGCCGTACCCACTACATTACACACCACTCCAGCTAATCCCAAGGGTATAATATGAAGCTCCGTCACTCCAGAGAAAACAGTTCCACTGCTCCGCAGACGAAGGCCGGCAATAAGAATCCATCATAAAATTCCTGTCCTCCAAGCCTTGGAAGGCTCAGTCCCACCCCAAACCTTGATCCAGAATACACTACAAGCACAGCACACAACTCACATCCTTGACCTCAGAACTAGTCATGTGTTCCTTCATATCTAAACACCCTTATGAGGCAAACCCTTGCTGCATTTATGTCAGACTCTTCAGGCTGTTCCTTGGCTGACCTTCATTTAGAATCAACCATTGCACTTTATATACAGTATTACCAGTTCTGACAAATTCTCAGAATTTTCTAATCTACTACCAGCTGAAAAGTTAAATGCAAATGTACTTTCAAGTGTTTATTATACCCAATTCATACTTTAAAAATATATATAATTATATATAATATATGTTTTAATCACAAGACTGAGTATGTAGATCACAGTTTTCAATGAATGAGTCTATTCCATAAAATTACTTCTATAGTGATAGGGACATATTTAAATTTACAGTCCATAGGCTGTGTGACAGCCCTTACACCAAAGCAGAAGCACCGAGTCAAGCATTTTACAGAGTCAAACAACAATTATTTTAAACTTTAATAAGAACAGCCATCAGACGTAATTCAAACTGACAATTAATATGTTTTATTTATTACAGTTAAGTGCTGTGTTGTGAAGTACAGTTCTTCAGGGTTTATTCTTTACCTCCAGTTTCCCCTCATTAGTCTTGATTCTGCAGTGCAGAGTTGGCATTTACAAACACACAGCCAAGCAAAGAGAGACAAACAGACCTTGGGACTGTCTACTATGGCTGTTCAAGGTAGTACAGTTTTCAGTGTTTAAAGGAATGATTTTTTCAGTCTATACCTGTCAAAGGGGTGAAATAATTTAGTGTAATATTTTATCATATTGCATGCCATAACATATTATTATACTGAAATACACTGTTGAATTGTAACAAGCATGATACCTTGTGGTCAGCATGTTATAATGGAGCACAATAAAGCAATGCTCTTATTTCATGAGAAACCAGTCTACATGGACTAGATAAAACTACATTCTGCCAACTAAAGCCTCAAATATTATATTTTTATAGGAATGACTGTTCTATACGTACATTACCATACTATCGCACATGATGTTTCCAGGCACTCCTTATTTATGATGTCTCAAAGCTGAACCAAGACTTAAATGTATGTCAAAACAAATGATGGATGATGTGGAACAACGCACATCACATCTTGTTAAAGGTTTTGTCTCAATGCAGTAACCTGCTGTCCCTGATGAAACCCTTGCATCAATCATTTAACAATTCAACATCAACAGAGAACAGAAAAACAGACTGAAACAAAGCAGATTTATGTTTAGGGACATTAAACACTCAGTCTGCCACAAAGTGACCAAGAAACAATGAAAGTCTGCAATGGATGAGTCCAGAAGGCTTTGTTTTATAGCTGTGTCTCTGGCACTGTGCCCAATTACTTGGCATGGCAAGTGTTGAGGGTGTTTGGAGAGCTGCTCTGGCTAATCATTCACATCTATTTCCAAGTTAGGATGGCTGTAAAACTGAGCATGTATTGATTTGCTCAGGGATGATGGAGTCATTCATCTTGGGAAAAGGAAGGGTCAGAGACGATTACACTGGTGCGATGAGCTCGGTGTGTGCTGTAAACACATTAGGAAAGCTGCTGGAGTTGATAATTACATAATAAATTACCAGCATGTGATGGAGATTGCACTTGTGTCCAAAGGCTGGGCATAAAGTTTACCTGTGAGCTCAGAGGAATGGAATGACTGGGGACTCACAGATTCATTGTCTGTACAGAGGCAATGTGTAATGACCTGAGGCAGTTCAGCAAACCAGGCTGAACAGTGTTCTTCATTGTGTGTGTGTGTGTGTGTGTTTGTGTGTGTGTCTGCTTCACCACGAATCTGCAGTAACAAAGCCACTGCGGTGCTGCTGTTCTTCCTCACCACACACACACGCCTCTTTACACCATCACACATCCCACCTCATCCCCCAAAAAGGTGTGCATAGGTGGTCCAGAGGCTCACCGTAGTCAGTCTGTCAGTGCACAGAGAAGATTCAGCTCTCACGATCAAGCCACAGCTGATTTCTTTTCGCAGTACTGCTTTCTAATTTCCCGTCCCACCTTAAATGCTGCAGCAGTTTTATTCAGGCGCTCGCGTGCGTTAGAACGGAACTGCTGCAGCATTTAAGGTGGAACGGGAAAATTCGAACGATCAGATGGCAATTAGTAATCCATGCGCTCACGTGGCTAAAAAGATGAAATTTTGCTTACCGCTTATCGAGGCAGACGATCCATTCTGCAGAGGCGGAGGAATGGGCAGAAGTGTGAGCTGCAACCATCTTTGACGGGATCATGGACTCGTAAAGACACTTTGCATCGTCCAGACTTGTTAATGGGTGACTTTCCTTTCAGGCATCCCGAGAGCAAATAAGTATAAATGCTAAAGATCCTCACAGCAGGCAATCAGATGCATGACTGCCTTTAAGCACTTTGTCAGTGGTGGTATTCAGTAAGCAGTATAGTTTACTAAAATTACATTACACGAGGACTGGTAAGAATGTCCTGGTGCTGCTGCTGGCTTGTGGCATCACTGCAACACTGTTGGGACTTCAGTGACAGCCTCCCCTGCACACTGCGTGGGAGGGATGAAATAGTAGCTGCCTACTGCAGTCTATCATACTGTGCCATATGGTACTCATTCCGTTTACTGGACCACTGGAAGCATCATCTCACCTATTACAGAACCACACAGGTGGTGGTGGAGTTGGTCTGAGGTCCTTTAATGCGATCACTCTTGTGATGATCAGCAAGATCTAAGACATTATTGATTACCATTGTATGAAGAATTATTCATGAACACTGTCTGATTCAGTCATATTCATCATTTAGTCATACTGACAGATGCACCAGTTCTCTGTAAAATAAGTCAAAGATAAAAGTGCCAGTTAACTAATGTAAAAGTAATATCAAAGGACTTTCCAATCAGTGGGCAATAACGTTAATTCAGGGCACAATTACAGTTTTGATTGTTTTGTGCTGCCAGGAATTAAAGAATCATCTCTCACCCATGCAATATATTTGGGTCCTGAGTCTGTTAATAATCACTAGTATCCCATTTCCACCTGTGAATAAGTCCAATGTTTGCTGTTTTTGGTTTAGAAGAGAGCAGGGTTCATTTTAAGCTCATATAAAATGCAGGCCTGTAATGCAGGCCAGGGAAATTGATCAATTTTTCCTTCTATTGGTTGACACAGTAACATTATGCTTTAGTTTAGATGATTAAATATGAGTTATTTTTTCCCTGAATTATTTTTTTTTCTTTTAAGCATGGGTTAACGCATTTCTAACAGTCTTTGCAGGCATATTAAATAGCCCTGTTTTTCTAATACAACTCAACACATTACCTGCTCTGGTGCACATCAGCTTAACAGCACTTCTTCAAAACTTTAAAGAGAACAAGCAGAAAACACTAAACTCCACTGTGAGCTGGACTCAAACTGCCCTGTTCATTCTATCATGATGGTATGAGCTTTTTGGTGTTATTAGATGTTTCTCAGTGGAATAGATTCACAGCTTAAATAATGTATTAGTTAGAAAATCTTTAG
The DNA here is from genome assembly GCA_017165825.1 of Hepsetus odoe. Lineage (NCBI taxonomy): Eukaryota > Metazoa > Chordata > Actinopteri > Characiformes > Hepsetidae > Hepsetus > Hepsetus odoe. The sequence goes on from CM029369.1 coordinate 13,750,859, forward strand.
CCTGGCAACTTTTCTTCCATTTTGGTTTATTGTCACATAATTCTGCAGATGCAGTTAACAGATTAATCTTGGCATTGCAAATCTGAAAAATGCTTTACTGACCACCTCTGCTAAATAATGGTGGTATTACACAGTCAGTGGAAAATGAAGAGAGCCTATATGAAGTAGGACCCTGTATGTAATACCATCTAGTTTGAAGTGTGTTGTCTATAGTTGTTACTCCTAAACTAAAGACAACACGCTTGAACTGCAACTGTCAAAAGGAGGATATGGTGAAGAAAGTGGAAAAAAGCAGTTTACTTAAAGGATTTATTGCTCCATGGGAAACAGCATATCACAGATGGGCCATATAGGCTATGTGGTGTCACGGGTCAGAGAGAAACTGTTCTCCCTCTGTTCTCTGCTGTCTGAGCTCCAGACACAGGCATGCTGAGCAGCTGCATCCAAGTCTCATTATTAAAGTGCCCACTCAGCAACCCCAAGGAATTCGGTCTTGTAGAGAAAATGAGAGAGAGAGAGAGAGAGAGAGAGAGAGAGAGAGAGAGAGAGAGAGAGAGAGAGAAGGTGTCTTGCTGACTTTGAACTCTACTTAGTTCCTCGGTTGTATGAAAGGCAATAGCAGCCCACACAGATGCCATTAAACAGTGAAATGGCTAAAAGCTTTCTGACATCTTCACCTAAACTGCTAATGAGGACATACAGAGGTAATGAAAGCTTAGAAACAGCTTTTGTATTGTTTGTTTTGGAGGCTAGGTTTAAAACAGTCATTTTCTCAGACAGAGTCAGTCCTTAGAGGTATTCAGAAGGTTGTGGCCATTAACAAAAGTAGCCAAAGACAATAATAAAAGATAGAAACATCACGACGTTCATAAGCTCTGGTCTCTACACTGTTTCCTTGGCAACACGGAGAAAGACTTTTTAATTGCTGGTGCCTGCTATAGTGAGGGGACTTTGTGGCTTTAAAAAAAGTTTCTTTACTGTCTAAACTGTCTACTTCCCGCTCCATATAATGGTTATGATCCCCCCCCCCTTCTTTAAGGTCTGATGATATTTTAGCATACAAAACACTGATCTTGTGACAGACAGAATTTGTCCAGAAGGTGGCAGCATCCTTATAAGAGTGTGGATTCAGACCAAGCATGGCCTGCATCCAAACTGATGAGAGGAACTTCACTGTCAGTGGGTTTGAATAATGTCAGCATCTGTCTATCTGTCTATGATAAACCTTGGAACTTTTACTATATCATTATTTTTTTAAATATGTAAATAAAAATACTGGTATAAAATGTGTTTTTGATGAAAAACATTTTTGAACAAATTATCTGTTGTGGACACAGGACACTGATACATGCTGCATTATCCAAACGGCTGAATTTCACTTCACTCTAACATACAGTCTATCCCTGATCTTAATATAGACACAAATGTATCTTCCTGATGTGGATGTGAGGTGAATCAATAAAACAAACTGCAGGTGGAAAACCTGAGGAAACATCTCATGGAGTCCTGCCCTTGGTTCACAGTTTTATTGTGGTTTTATGAAACTTCTTATTTTATACACTGCCATTCAAACGTTTGAAATAACTTTTAACAGTAAAAGCCTGTATATAGTGCTAACATATCATTAGAAGCCTAATACTTTTAATTGGAAACTTAAGAAGTTCTAGAGGACCAGGATGACAGTAGCTATTTTATACATGCATGAGCAACAAAAATGGTTCGTATTAAGTTTGTAAGCTTAACCAGTCCTGTTGAAATCTACTCTTTACAGTGTTTACCATCCAATACCTAGTTCAGCTTACAAGTTAAATGTTATGTAAAATGTTAAATGTAAATGTAACTTACAATTTAAATTAAATTTGGTCCTTCATTTATTATAAAGGATGTTGCTGTTAGTTTACACACAAGACTTTAAACAAGTAGCAGCCATTGTGGATTTGTTCTCTGTTCTCCGTGACAGAAAAAAAAAAGTAAATACATAAAACATTTATCAGTATGACTGTTTCAAAAGCATTCAAACATAATTTAACCAAGAAGACTGATGAGGAATTAAGTGCCTCTATTAGCATATAATGCAACAGTGTGTTAAGCCAAAATAAAAGTCCTATCACACTTTAGAAATAATTCACTATCACACACTATCCCACTGATTATTTTTGTGGATATCAAATTTTCATGGTGTTTCAGGGGGTGGGGTGAGTGTATTTGTGTAAGGAAACAAAACTGTGAAAAGTTGACCTTATCAGTCCTTTTGAACTGGAAGGTAAAAATAAAAATGGAGTTCAATTCTTTCACAGACAGGAAAACAGCCCTAGAAAGGGCTTGTGAGCTTGTGTGAGGGCGAGAGGGGTGAGGGGGACTATTTTTAACACAGTCTATAGTGATTTACATTTTAATCTGGGGAGGTGAGGTCCACAGCCTTTGAGTGCAGTGGAGAAAACTGGGATTTGATCAAAGTCCCTCATCTGTGCTCTGGGATTCCTCTGGGAACAGAGGCAGTTTATTATTTTACATTACTTAGTAATATGTAGTTTCTTCAGCAAATGTTGGAAGACAAGCTGATTCATACTGAAAGATCATGAATCTGGCATCTTTAGGAACAAAGATGAGGGAAATGTTCAGAGCACTACTTCATTACTAAGTGAATCGAGATCATGTTATTTTATGTGATTTTACATTCATATTGTGTGGAATTAAAAGTAGCCTGGACCCTGAACCCTGTCCCGTTTCTTATTTTATCTTTTGAGTCACTGATTCAGTATACAGTAGTAGAGGGACTGGCCTTACAACAGTTTACTTAACTAAACAGTTCTACTCCAGGGACATGAGGGAGGAGGAAGGGCTGTCCTTAATAACTGCCGGTCTGCTTTTCAGGCCTGTGGTTACTAGGAGATGCAGGAGGCATGCAGCAACCAGCCACATGTGGGCCTCATGTGCGTGGGCTGTGGCACTGGCTCCAGCCATGCATGCACTTGTAGAGACTCCTGAGGAAAGGTGTTACACATTTACTCTCACCAGTCAACATTTCGCTTTCTTTTACACTAGTCTGAGATTCACTTTGCTCCTAGATCTAAAGGGCAGCGGCTTACTACATTCTGACTATGGCCACTCATTGTTCCAAGAAAGTCACCAGCAGCAATCAATACTGGTGTCTCTATACTTGCTGCATTTATCAAAGTAGGCCTCACACACCAAGATGTTCAATGGAAATACTGTGTCACAAAGGTGTATATAATGCATTCTTGTTTTTTAAACACATCGAATACTTTTTCTCATATTGTCTTGACAGCAAAAAGTCAACCATAAGTGTTGTTGTAGGACTTAAGCCATTCATAAATAAAGTCACGTAGACAACTGATGCAATCAGGCCCCAACTCTAAGCACAATGTAGAGAAAAAAGGTTTTTGTGCCGAGACTTAGAAGATGATTACATCAGTTGTGTACATGAGGAGGAGTGAATGGCTGTGTTAAGCTGCGCTCATCAGATAACCCTGCTTTCAGTCGAGCCGAAATGAGAGAGTAGATTGCTGCCGGAAATGCCACAAGACCCCGTTTTATCTCAATTAATCTTCTGATGTCCGTTGTAATTTCTTTCTGAGTCTTTGAAGAAGTCACCGAAAAGCATAAATCAGACCTGAATGTGAGTAAATAGTCTATCTACCAAACTAAGGGCGAGCCTTATCCATAAAGCATTCTAATATGATTAGCCACAATTCTGCTTCAGATAAAGTTCCCCTTCCAAACTAAATTTCCTCCAGAATATCTGGATCTTTCTCCATGTTATTACTAACTGCGGTTAATGTTCCATGTGTCCTTTAATTAAAAATGTACATCGGGTCATCCCCAAAGCAGAGAGAAACCCAGAGAAGCAAAGAGAAGACACACATGGGTAAAATAGTTCACCATCTGCTTCAGCATTTTCTGCCAAGTCACAGTCTGAAAAGATATCTCTGTCGCAGGGAAGAATCGTAGAGCATTTTCGACACCAAATATAATGAGCATACTTCTCCTGTAGATAATTAATCGCTGTGCTTTGCATAAGTTATCCATGACATTTAAATTTGAGAATTTCACATCAAGTGTATAATAGATTGATTGTATGTTTACCAAACAAACAATATTCTTCACTATTTCAATAATATAGTATTTAGATAAACACACATAGCCCGTCAAATCTGGCTGTAAAACTTGAGCTGTTTAGTCTGTAAAATGATAATAAATGAGTGCATCAGCATTCAGTATAGCTGATTGACATAGTTTGCTAAATCAATCACACTGACAGTAAACTGATAACAATGCAGATGTTCAAATCTACAGTAGCTGTCAATACTAATCAATAATTTCTTATTTTATAAATGATGTAGATTTAAATAGGCTGTTTGTATCGGAAGCACTTTAAATCTGACTTCTTAATCTGGAGGAAAGCCACATCTTTTTTTCTCTCTTTGTCATTTCATCCAGGCCTTTCTCTTGATATCGGTTCCATACTGATACATGGTGTCTGATCAGTGCCCTCTCTAGTCACAATATTCTAGCTACAACTTTTATTCTCATAGGGAGCGTGTGGATCTAGCTGTTCATACTTATAGTAGTGTTTGTCTTCATTTTGCAGCTCTGGTACATTTATAGGATAAACAGTAAACAGAATTTATAGTAATCTGACTGTTTGAATAATGGCCCACTAATGCTTTGCCAGAGGAGAGGTCTGTTAGGAATAAAAGGCAGACGTGCGGTGTTGGAAAGGACTGCACTGCCACATCACCCTGGGACAGTGACCCACTTACTTTGTGTTCAGAAGGCATTGGGACACACCCAAAACGAGCTGCTCGGCTTAGTGTGCTATAGTGCTGTGCACCTTTCTCTGCAGCAAACGGGTGCATCAGTACTAAGTCTTTCTGCAGCTGATTAACTCTTACTGGAGCTTCCAGACATAGACCAGATCTGTGATGCATTACCACAACAATGTACATAATAGTAACTATTAGGCCATTGTTAAGATGTTACACACTATTACGTCACTGTAGCCCCCCCTCCCCCCGAGGCTGCGCTAATTGGTTAATTACACCCTCCAATTATACAATTAAACCCTTTTTTTAACATCAGCGTACAGATTTAAAAGTGGCTATCCCAAAAGTGTACCCCTCCCTGTGCTGAGTTAAATCCTATTTCCTCACGTCTTTGTCTTTTGGTGGTTCTTGTTGAGGAGAGAAAGATGAGGTGTGAACATAAGGCTTTTTTTCCAGAGGCAGTTGCCGTGAGGGTCGTTTGGAATGTTTTTTTTTTTTTCCCACGCCATTCCCGGTCTGTCTGCGCGCTCCCGCTCCAGCGCGCGCTCAGGAAGGGGGGGTTGGGGTTTAGCAGCCGAGGAATGCGCTCGTGCCCGCGCACGCCACACGGGAGCGCGCGGCGCGCGACAGGTCCGGAGAGAAAGAAAGAGAGAAGGCGAGAGAACGATGTCCGGGAAGAAGTGACAAGTTTGCTGCGAGAGAAGAAGCGAACCGGCGGCTGTAACGATGGCATGTCTGTGAAGGTTAGAACTCGGGCCGTGTGTGTGTGGGGCTGCTGGAGGCGTCTCTGAAAAACTTCCTCCGACTAACTCGCTGCAGAGGGTTTGATTTCAGGAAAAATGTTCTTTGTTGCGTGTTTGACTCTTCAGGGCCGCTTCTCGCTCATGTTTCCCAAACAGTTCTGCACTTTCTGAGCTCCAGTCCCGTCTAAAGCGCACTCAGCACTTCAGCGCTGGTCTGAGTTCAGCCCAGGAGGTAAACGGGTGGGAGTTTGGTGTAAACATGTGCGAGAATGGGACGCGCTACTTGTGGAGTCCTGCCGGATGGCTTGTAGAGCAGGGGGACAGAGAGTAACCTAACACAGCAGAGCTGACTGTAACACAGACCTCCCTCCACCAACACTCTTCTCTTTCTGTTTGTAGATGTCTGCACGGTTTGAGGGAATGAGACTGAGCAGTCTGGCAGGACTTATGGCTTCGTGCTAGTAGGATAAAGGACATCGGCTACTTGTAGGGTGTGGATGTGGAAATCTGGACTTGGAGCTCGTTTTCAGGATCTCCATTGAGGGGGAGTGAGTGTGAAAATGATCAAGGCCGAGAGCAAAGGGGAGAGGACTTTGCGGAGCGCCTCTCCGCATAGAAATGCCTACAAGTCGGACTTCCATGCCATTAAGTGCTCCTTTGATGGGCCTAAACCCGACAGCTCTCCCAAGTCATATGCTAATGGCTCCAGTGACCCCCGGGAAGAGACGAGGGGGAGACCGTTTGGAAACAGGGTCAACAAGATCAAGAACATTTTCTTGCAAATGGACAGCCAGCAGCAGCAGCAGCAGCAGCAGCAGCAAGAGAGTCAGGAGGTGAAGTCCACTCTAAAAACGGACTCGTCTCAGGTCTCATCGCTGCCAAAATTCCCCGTCAGCTGCCACAGAAGCAGTCTGAGCAGCCCCACCAGCCTGGAGCCGCCAAGTGCAGACAAGACCCCAAAGGGGGAGGATGGTGAAATAGACAAAGCAGCCTTGGCAGAGAAGTTCTCAGTGACTAGAAAACTCTTTGAGAGAGGCATAAAGGAACAGCCCTCTGTAGAGAGGCCGGCCCCGGGCAGGGCCTCCGGCCGGGTGTCCCAAGGGAGCGTGTGTGAAGAGATGAGAGCAGGCAGGAAACCCACAGGGGCTTCCGAAAATAGCAACAACATTATTAAAACAGACCAGAGCCCGACCTCGTCGGATAGAAGGGTGTCGGAAGAGAAGGAGAGTGAGGACACACAGCCGGTCAATAGATTACGGAATGCTGGTCCCATGTCCAGACGACTGGAGAGTTTTATTGCCGACAGTGACAATGAAGAGACAGCAAGAGCATCAGCAAAAACTTCAGAGAAGGTTTGCAGCCCTTCAGAAAAACCAGCACCTACATCTCCTCTATGTGACAGCACTCACAAGCCAGCTTCAAATTTTAGTGACCACTTTCAAAAACCAACTTCAGCTATTAATGATCCCAAACCACTTCATTCACCTCACAGACCAGCCTCAGCAGCCATTGACTTTGCCTTCAAATCCAGCTCACCTGTATCACCGACACCCTACACACCCACCTCCCCTACAACTAAAGGTGTTGATGAGCCTCTTTCGCCCACTGCCTCTAGCCCATTCAAACGCTCGTCCTCATCAAGTGATAGTTTTACCAAATCATCCACAGGCAGTGAGGAAACCAAACCCAGCGTTTCCTCTCCTAGGGATCAAAAGCCTTCACTGTTTTTCAACAGTTTTTACAACAAGGTCAAGAGTGCAGAGACAGTGAAGAATGACTCTGGTCTGGTGCGAACTCCATCCAAGGAAAAGCTACCTCCCCAGGCCACACCAAGCTTGGATCCTGCTGGGGCTGGAGTGGTCCGAGCAGAGCTGGTGGTAGTCCAGAATGAATCGTCAGAAAGTGAGAATGAAGTTGACCTTGTCAATAAAAATGTCCTTGAGGGTGTGACACTGAAAACAGAGCTTAATGCTGAATCACCCAAGGATACCATCCCTGGGGAACCTTTGATTCCATCAACTCAAGAAACCCTACAGCAGGTCACTGAAGTTAAACTGCCAGAAGAGAGTGCTTGCCGAACACCTGAACAACATGCAATAGACCAGAGAGAGGAGACGTCAGAAAAAGAGAGTTTTGAACATTGTGATGAGGATGAAGATGAGGATGGGGAAGAGAGTGAAAAAGATCAGGATGAATCTGGAAAAACATCTCCAGTGTTTTATAGTTTTGAAAATGCAGCTTTTGTGGATGATAAGGAGGCGGAACACATCCAGAGCAAGGATGAGGAGCTGGAGGAGGAGGAGGAAGAGGATGAGGAGGATGATGAGGATGATGAAGATGATCAGTCTTGTGAGGAGTATGATGAAATTGCTGGTCTATCAGAGGATGAGGAAAGGTCACCCAGGAGGAAGATCCGCTTTTCTACTGCACCAATACGGGTAAGCATGACAACATAGCACTCTGATTAGACAACTGCATGTGTTTTCATTTTGAGCTGTTTAATGAAACAACTCTGGAAATGGAAATGAAAAGCTTTGGGTTTGGTTTCAGAACTTTTCTCTCAAATGTAGTGGGAAATTAGGTTGGAGTGCTATGCAGAATATTTTTGGGAAGCTTGAACGAATGGGATGACTAGATCCTTCAACCTCTTTATAACTCTTTCTACTTTGCTCACATTTGCCATGAGCAATTTGAGCCCACAGCAAACCGTATGTGCCAGCAAAGCATATGGTCCTGATTCATGCCACTGCACTTCTTGTTCATACATTGCCTGACTGATTTATTCACCTTCATTTTCTTTTTGAATATGTCCATTCCAGTTTCCCCTTTATCAAAAAGAAAATTCTATTCTGTTTCATGCCACTGCTGTGGCATTTCTTTCACACTTTGGCTGTTAATAATCAACTCCTGCCTCTGTTTGCTCTCAACTGTTGGAGGAATTATGAAAGGCAGGAGCAACAGCAGGCATGTGGTGCCAAACTACAAGCAGGTACCTGTACCTGTGGATGGCATTCCACAATACAAACAGGTGTGGTAAAAGTGTGTGTGTGTCTGTGCAGGGAGTCGTGGGATGTGTCGCCCCTGCTATCTTTCCATCTCACTAAGCAGGAATATGAAAAACCCATTTTTCTCTCTCTCTCTGTGTGCTCTTGTTATTAATCAGGTTACAGGTCTGGACCATTTTTTCAGGTAGGCACACATTTTGAGAAGTTTAGCTCCCAGTCAGCTAAACTACATTGAAGTACATTACATTACATTGAAGTACATTAGGCAGTATATTAGTTTTCTTTCCCTGTATAAAAAACATAGCTGGCAGGTTTTTGCTAAATCTATGTAAAGCTGCAGAAGCACAAATTGCAGTTATTGCACTATTTGTGTGTTTATGGAGGGTTACAACTTAGTCTAGGAGGTTGTTGTCCTTGTCTCATCCTAACAGCGAGCCTGGGAAGGGCCAGAGGCTATTCTGAGGTCAGCTTAAAGCTCTGACTGACCGCAGTTTAAGAGCTTCAGAAATTCTGTGATGAGAAATCACTGAGTGTGCTAACATGGGCGAGGTTTAAGAAGAGCTCAGCTTAACTCCCCATAATGAACATCTTAGTCGCAATGATGAAACACATCTGTTACATTTTCTCTCTCTCTCTCTTTCTCATTGTGAAACCAGCAGATTGGACAGGCTCACTGTAAACATAAGATCTTGTCCCAGCCTGAGAGTTGCTTTATTTTCGTCAGACAGCATGACTGCACCCGTCGTTAAGATTGCTTAAGCAGTGTTGTTTTATGTTTATACACGTTTAGTGGCGTAAAAACATTAATTTAGCAGAATATTAGGTAAGCTTTCAATACAACATTCAATATGTGATTACTGTTAAGTTATTAGATACTTGTAAGTGTTTCTGCAGAGCCATTAGGCAGACTAAAAGCTCAGAAGGCCCAAGTGGTGTCTTAAATCCTTATATACTCAGCTTTGGCATTTAATGTTCCAGCAGGCAGTTGGGGTGGCACTGTGTTTCCTACCTACATAATATCAGATTAGGAAGTGACTCTGTCTTAGAAGTATGAATGAAATAATTAGTAATAAACTAGTAGTTTTTGGCATATATGTTTTCTGCTGGAAGAGTGTTCTTTAGATTTTATTTTTTTCCCCTAGGTGACCCAGTTTAGTGCAGAACATCTAATGCTAGATTATTGTTTTTGCTTTTTTTTTTTTTTTTTTTTAAAGCAACCTGAGATTGTCCTGTCTGTCTGTCTTCGAGGGGAAGGGTAGGAATGATCCATAGGGCGGAAAAACTTTTTTGTTAGACATTGCAAAGTGTGTGTTGGAATGATTCCAAGCATCTCTGGGCGGGGACTTAGAAGTCATGTTTTTCATGTAGTGTCACTGGGATGATGAGAGAAAACATTTAAACCATTGCATGGTTTGTTGGAGAGCACCTGCCTCCCATTTTTTAAAATAATGAAAACAGTGAATTGACTCTTTTAGTGGCTCTAGAATCAGGTCTTGGGAGGAAGTAACTCTTATTATTGGGGGGGGTGGACAGCAGTTATTAAGAATTCAACTCTTGGGTTGCTTTACAACCTCCGCAGAATCTCAAATATAGACTCCAAAAATAGATGGAAGCATTCCTTACATGATTATGGTTTAACCATATGTTGCATACACACTGCTGTATATTTAAAAGCAGCAAGAAAATATCTTAGAAATCTTAGAAGTAGTTTTTCAAGTCTGATTCACAGTGTCATTATGTTGTCCTGTTTGTCTTGTCATTTTTCAGTTTAGTAGACATGGAACAGACTACACACAATAGAGGCTCAACAGGTAGCTGGAATTCACCTCCACTTTCAAACATGAAGTCTTGTTGAATTTAAATGTAGCATTGTTTCAGGCTGCATAATGTGTTCTTCCTGTTTAGAAGAATGTTTTTCATTTGGCTAACCTGAGGTTCAAGCTATTGTTTTGTGTGTTCCCAGTCTACCAGACTAGTTCATTATTGTGGAACTTAAAATGGCAGAACTGCACCTGCTTCTATTCTTAGCTCCACCCACTCCATCAACTCCAGGAAGTTTGCTTGCCTCTCCCTAAAGCTACATAAAAGCCTCTCTTCGCTCACACACACGCAACAAAAGGTGTTTTCAGAGCGGACCCTAGCATGCATAGCTTTAAGAGATTTAAGCATAGGCCAGAGGCAAGCCCACAGTTGCTTCAGTCTATTGATTGGTAAAGAAGCAGTGGTGATCCGGGCTTTAGTGACTCAGAACTTTGACCTTAGCACTGATGATCTTAATCAGTTTTTTTTCTCCTGCAGCTGAAAGTGATTCTGGGTTTTTGCAATCCCCAACCAGCAGTGCAAAAGTTTTATTTCCCTACTTAAAAGTATGAGACCAAAAACCTGATTTTCTAAAGTCAAAATGGCTAATGTTTCACCTCTTTTAGCCTCTGCATTGGTGTGGTTTAAGTTTCAAACCAACGAACGATTGAGGAAAACCTTACACTGCGGTTAAAGATAAATGAAAGTTCAGAACTGTAAGATCATATGCCTATAAAAGACTTGCTTATATTAGAAAATAATGACAGGCCTATAAAAGAATTGGTGTCAGCAGACATATTTAGACCCCTGTTAATTATCCATCTTTACATTCATAGGCATAAGCAATGCCTATGCCAGGGGGAATACAAACACTATATTAACCTTTACATATGGTTTCGTTCAAAATATAAATTTTGTACCGTAGCAAAAATGAAATTACGTTTATACGCAAATTGCACAGCTTAATGCTTTTGGTTCTGAAAATTTCACATTTTAAAGATTTCAGTTTGCAAACATGATTTTCTAAACATGAAGGCAAAAGAAGTTTTCTAATATTCTCAAGGAAAGCATAATTAAAAAAGTAGCTATGAGCCACTTTTACAGATCTAAAGGATAAGGCTGGGTTTTCTGTCACGTCAGAGCTCACGGCTTTACGTCATTTTATTTGTTCCTTTAATGACTGGGGGTCCGAGGTGACGTACGACTCATCAGCACGCAGTCTTAGTGCAGTTTCAGCTGTGAGCATGAACTTTTTATATCAGATTTCTTTTAGCACCATTAGGGGAAAACAATTTGTCACCTATCTAATTCAACCAACCCATAATTTTGTTAATTTATCCATAGAAATTACCTCGGTCTGAAATGATCTCACTCTCATGAAGATTTAAAAATTAAGAATATAGTTTCGGAAGGCATTTCTCCTTATTTAGCCTGTCACAGTCACTCACAGGGCTATCCTATGTTGTGTGAATAAACAAAGAAGAACTGGATTGGCGTTATCAGGATTAAACAGGATTGATCATTGTTATATCAGTATATATCAACTTGTTAACCTGTTCTTTTGAAATGTTATTAAACTATATATTCTCCTCAGCAGTTCTGAACACTTTAAACAGGTTTTTGTTTTTAATTGATTGTAACTTTGTACTATAAGCTGCTACTGTGTTGCACATTTTGCTATGTAATAATGGTAAACAGTTGAAGTTCCTGGAATGACAAATAATCACTAGACGGGTAAACTATGCTGGTGAATGAAAAAGGTTAGATAGAAGCCAACCATCACGCCAAGATTTTCTTTTCGTAATCCCCTCTCAATCAACTGAAACAAACGGATCAAACTGTTTTTTTTTTTAACTATGGCTATAATTCATCTTGGGGGGTGGGGGTGTGTGTGTGTGTGTGTGTGTGTGTGTGTGTGTGTGTGTGTGTGTGTGTGTGTGTGTGTGTGTGTGTGTGTGTGTGTGTGTGTGTGTGTGTGTGTGTGTGTGTGTGTGTGTGTGGTCTCAACACGCCAGCAGTGCCAGCAGTGAAGCACAGAGTTCGTAATATCATGACATGGAACTGCTTCTTTGGGTACAATACAGGCACATTACTTTATCAAAAGAAACATGAAGTGGTACAATGAAGAGACATTTGGGGAGCTTTTAGCTAAGCCTTAGCCAAGAAAGGACACATGCGTTTTCATTTTTATTCATTCAAAGTGAAAAGATGTCCATACAAGTAGCTATGTACTGGATATATATCCAGTACATAGCTACAAAGACACAGAAAAACCTTGTTACCAGTTCACTCATCATGGCATGGGAAAATATAAATGTCTGCCATTGCTTGCCAAATGAAGTCGAAATGTTGGATGCTCCTTATTTGGGCTACTTTGTATGAGAGTTTCCCAAGGATGTGTCTCCAACAAAAAAAAAATTAAGGTTTTTACACTTTTGAATGAAAGCATGGTTGTTTATTGAGCAGTAGCTCATTTCGACACTGAGCTTTTGTTTCTTTTTTTCCTATTTCCTTCACTCTCTCTAACTCCCCTCCACCCTTTCATTCCAGACTAACTTTTTCTGACTGTTCCTGTGTCTCCGATGTTGTCTTTTCCATTTCCCTATCTCTGCTCTATCGTGTGTGTGTGTGTGTGTGTGTGTGTGTGTCTCCCTCCTTCCTCCCCCCCCAACCCTCATGATGCTGATGGTCTAAACCCTGGGTCAGAGCCAAACACCTGGCCCTAGTGCAGGAGGTGCCAGTGTGAATACTAATTGTCTTCCTTTCTATCATCTTACACTTTTCAACATTTACCACCTCCAAACTTTTCTCCCACTGTTTTAGTTAAGAACAATATCTTACATATACATTACTTTTCAAGGATACATAATGAAGAATGTGAGCAACTTAATTATAAAGGAAATTCCTCCATTAAGAAGCATCTGTACTGCTTTATGGTACTAATGTCAGAGTAGAGTCCTCTTAAGCCAACATAAGACCTGTGCTGCACTGTGAGTCCCGTGTCTCAGTGTACAGAACTGTGGTATTGTAATATGAGAAGGAAATGTGTGTCAAATTCAGCAATGATATGTGCAGGATGAGGGTGGAGGACACAGCAAACCAACCAGACCTGAAAACCTGTGCAGCTCTATGTATCCATTCCATTAAAGATCCAAAACACTTCCTTAAAGAATTCTTTTCGGTGTAAATCGAACAATGAAAAGAAATATGTAACAGAGATATAAAAGATTAGTAAGGATTATAAACTCTCAGTTGCTTAGGTAAATGGCAATACCACTCTAAAAGGTTTGCATCCGAGTGTGACTAAGATATATTGTAGTTTTCTGGCTGTGCTAATGTTGGCAGCTCCCTCAGACCTGTGCTCTTATCTAGTTCGCTTTCCTGGAGCAACATTCTTTACTTAACTTCACTCTCCTGCAGTCCTGCAGTGTTACAACTATCTCTGATTTTGTGTATGTGTGCATAGCAGATTTGTTTTGGTTGGTTGTGTGGGTGTGGGAGGAACAGACCTTTGCAGAGGATGAACAGTAATGTTGACTCAGAGGGAGTTAGATGGAAAGGGGTATTGTGGTGTATTACAGTGGCTGTAGATCAGAACCAGATGGAGCTATGGGTTTTTAACCACACCACACATCTTTACACATTACACTTGAAAATCAAAAGGCATGTTCATCCATTGTAGAAATGACACTCTCAGTCGAGATCTCTCATTGATTATTCTCCATTGAGCTACTTCTCCAGAATTAGTAATGATGAGATCAAATCAGGTATTAATGTTATTCTAATATGATACTTAATAATAACACATTTTAAATGAGACATAATTATCAGAACCCAATAGCTCAAATACGTAAGTGCAGTATAATGCAACTTAAATACAAAGAATTAAAATGTTTAATAAAACTTTTCCTTGATCTCAGAATGTGTGTAAAGATACGGTCTTGTGGATAATAAATGCTACTCTCAGCACACAATTTGATGGAGTTCACAACACTACATTCACAATTCAGTATAAAAATGTATGCATTCATGCTGCAAGTAAAAGCGTGCAACACCCAATTTTGAACCATTAAAGAATCTGTTTCACCAGAGCGCACATTCTACTTTTTCTTCTGTTCCATTTTCCCAGGATGTTTTTATTACAGCGCCTTCATGTAAATGATTCTGGCTGCCTTGTATTGCAGCTCATTCAAATAGCCGCATGAGGCTGAAACGCTCCAGAGTGACTCAGTCTGTGTGAATGGGTGGGGCTAAACTGTTGAAGGCTGAAAAAGCATGTATATGTAAATGTATTGGTTTTGAAACGTCACAAAAACTAAACAGTTTTAAATCTAGAAAAGTGGATCGTTAGGGTCATTTTAATATACTAAACCGAATCACTATCACAATATGTAGGAGTGTAACTGCAATACTAATACTTTGTCCATGTCATGCAGCCCCAATTGTTTTACTATTGTGTGTCTTGAGAATATCTTCCAGAATTTTGATGAATTTTTGCCTTTGTTTTATTACAGTACTTGAAAAATGTCTTTTGTGAAATAATCCTTAGACATCCTAGTAAGTTACCCCTGTGTTTTGTGTGTCTAAGAGGGGAGGGAAGCAGCAGGATGTTTGTATACTCTCTCAGTGATGTCATTTGCTTCACCTGCACATAGAGAGCGAGAGAGGGGTCCGAAATGGGACAGGGCTTGGAGCAGCTGGAGGAAGGTGTGTGAGTTCCGCTCAAAAGTAACTGGAGCTTGAGATAACCGCACTCTCTTTCTCTCGCTCTTGCTTGCACTCTCATTCTCTGTCTCGTACAAAGAGACACGTTTCTTTCTGTGAAGTCCGAGTCTCAACGATTAGGTTACCCGAAAAGAAAAAGAACATTGTTCCAATTTACTGAAGTAGTCAGTGGCAACAGGAAAGTTGGAGGGGGAAAAAAAGAAAAGGAAGAAAGAAAGGGGGTGGAGAGGAGAAAAGACAGGCCAAGTATAACCACTGTGGTACTGAGAGTTCACCCAAGGCCTGGGAATCATCAAATGCTCATATACTCTGCTGTTATTTTCTACAGTTAATTAACAAGATTCCCATAATCAGACCCTGTTTTTTCTTTCACTCATTTCTTTTTCTTTCTCACTCAATTACTTTTCAGTGTGTGTTTTTATTACTTACATTTTTTACTGTAGACTTTAAGCTAACCAGCATATGTACTGGGAATTTGTATTTCTGACATGAAGTTGAACTAAATGCCTCTTTCCCTGTGCTAAAGGGGATTGCACCTTGTGTCACTGTATTGCAGAGATTCGAGTGTAACACTGACTTGGTTTTCTGACTTGGAGCTCTGCCCTGTCCTGCTTGATAACATAGCTTTTAGTATTATGTCAAAACCATGGCAACTTGATATGGGGGGGGGAGCTCTCTCTCATGCTTTTCGTCTGTGTATTTGGGAGACATCAACATTTACAGTAAGTGGAGATTTTTTTTGGGGTCCAAAGTCAGGAAGCTGAGCTGCTTTTCCAGTCAGAGGGAGGAGATGGACTGACTAAAGCAATTTTAAAAGGGCCTTGTGTGCAACTGCTGTCTGCCTCTACCACAGAAATGCACAGACCTACTGTCTCTCTCTCTGTCTGCCAGTGGATTAATTTTGTACTTTACAGTGAGTTGTGGTTGGTTAGTCTTGTACATAGTTCCTGATCTAGGACCAGTTTTACTGCAAACAGTCATTGCTTTGAGTACTTTGGATGATTCTATTGATGTATCGTATGGGGGAGATTCTAGCATTACAAATCTTGCAGCATGACTTAAAGTATGGGGGAGCGGTGGCCTAGTGGTTAGGGAGTTGGCCCCGGATCGGCAGATTGTGGGTTCGATTCCCTCACCAGTAGGTTGCCCTGAGGTTCCCTTGAGCAAGGTACTGTCCCCGTCACTGCTCCCCGGGCGCTTTCATGGCTGCCCCCTCCTGCACGGAGTGTGTTTGTGTTTATGGGTTAAATGCAGAGGTCCAATTTTGTTGTGGTTCACTGTGTGCTGTGCAGTGTTCTCACAATGATGAATAGTCGCTTTCACTTCACCTTTCACTTAAATTAAACACACTGGTTAATATTGTGACAGACAACATATGAAATTTCAGGAACATGTAAAATATGGACCTTTTTAAAACATCCCAATGAAACAGTGGCTTTAAAGCTGTAAAAGTGTCAATTCATGCAGGACCACATGAATACATTAATTAATCAAAACTCCCGGTTACTCTGACCTGGAGTGCTGAATGATCACATGTCTATCACTTGGATTGGTCAGAGGGTCATTGTATATGCAACCTTCTGCAAGATAAGTATTGCAGAGACCTGTATTGTGATATTGGGCGATATATTTTGCTACCCTATATTGGACCATAGCAGGCAAATCATTCACCATGACCTGATTTTAGACAATAAACTGGTCTCGGATCATCAGCCAAGTGAGTCTTGGATGGAGGGAGACAAAGCTGAGTGTGGGGTTCCTGCTTTCTTTGTGTAGGATTAGGGTTTAGTTTAAAGAAGCCTTGGCCTGCTGGTCTAGAACCAGTTTTCCTAACATATACAATAATTATGAACTTTATTACTACACAGGCATCAACAGGTTTCAGATCTGTAGTGGACCATGAGAGGGAGGGGTGTGTGTGTGTGTGAGAGAGACCGAGAGAGAGAGAGCTTTGCTCAAGCCTTGACATGCTCGAGAAACTCTCCCTCCAACTGAGTGGAAATGTTTACTGAATTACATCACTGCTTTGAAAGCTTCTAGATGAATCAGTCTTACCTTTCCTTTTCTATCAACATTTCTCTCTTTCTGTTTTCCTTCTGTTGAATGAAAAGAAATTCCTAGTGCTGGCACAAGTACTCTGAACAGTGAGCAGTGAATTTGTTCTCTGCTTTGAACTATCTAAACACATCAGACGTGAACACACACCAGGGGCAAGAGCAGAGGGGCAAAATAATCTGCCCCTGGGGAGCTGTTTGGGGACAGTACTTTTCTCAAGGGTACATCAGGGCAGCCTGCTGATCTGGGACTCGAACCCACAGCAATCCGATCATGGGGCCAAGTACCTAACCACTAGGCTAGGACTTTTACACACAGTCTCTTTCTTTCTTTCTCTTGTGCTCTTTGTGATTTTTGCTTAGGATGGGTTTAATCTGATCTGAAGGACAGATTACTCAACAGCTGGAGAGCACTTGGAGATCAGATCCTATTAAAGACAGAGAGACTGTGAGAAAGTGCCCAATATGCAGTAGAGTAAGGCTGGTGTTCATTTGTGCCTTGGCTTTGTAGTCTGAAAAAGAAAATCACAATGTTTTCAAAGATTTGGCCTCATAAAGCCTTTTGAGTTTAATTGCTGGAAACCAACATAATCAATTTGTCCCAAAAAATGTTTCCCTCTGCTGTTTTCCAAGTACTGAGTTCATTCAGTTATGAGATATTTGACTGAGCTTTACTCTACCACACTCGGTCACCTTATGTACGTTATGATTATAGGTGTGTCTCATTTCATTGAGACGTTAGATCAGCATTTTAAAGGAGTCTTGTATTTTAGTAGTAAATTAAATTATGATGTGGTAATAATTTTCTGACATGGAATGATGACATTAACGTTTATTCAGTCTTTAGTCTCGGTAGTTACTTCTCGTAGTATTATTGAACAAGAGATAATGGGTAAGTATGTCTTTTCCCAGCATTCTGCACTGAGGTCTCATTGATTGTCTTTTCCAGATATTTAGCACATACTCCAATGAGGACTACGACCGGCGCAATGATGAAGTGGATCCTGTGGCAGCATCTGCAGAGTATGAGCTGGAAAAGCGTGTGGAAAAGATGGATGTTTTTCCAGTTGAGATGGAGAAAGGTATGCCACTTTCACAGCTTTTCTAATTATTGAAAGTACTCTAGGGATGTGTCTCAGTCCTATCAATGTCAACATGAGAGCTGCACCTTGAATCTCTGACTCAGTGGCTTTAGGCCCAATACAACTTTTGTTTAGGAGAAGTGCAACGAATGTGATTCTTTAATTTGTGCTGTAGGTGACAATGGGTTGGGAATCAGCATCATAGGCATGGGCGTGGGGGCTGACCAGGGCCTGGAGAAACTCGGCATCTTTGTGAAGACCATCACTGAAGGGGGGGCAGCAGAGAGGGATGGCAGGTAATAGAAACAAGGCCCTTGAAATTGTGATCCTGTTACAAGCCGAGGCTCGGATTGTAATTATGCAGTGAGGGCTGGGTATTTGTAAGCACCAGAGACAAGAAAGAAATAAACTAAAGTTTAGTTTTTTCAGGTTCCCTTGCCTGTAAGTTGTCAAAATGTCTTTGTACTGCAAGGAGGATTGAGCTAGAGCTGGAATGATAAGAGTGAAACATACAATCTATTCATTACTGCTCAGTTTGTATCAGCTCACACAGAAACCATGTGTACATATTAAGAGAACAGCACGTTTAGAAGATTAAGGTTTCACAAAGCTTATGCATCCATTCAGAAAGCTTATGTAAACTTTGGTATGTGTTAGACTGCAGATCTGTGACTGGGTACATGACTTAATTGATATGAAATGTCACGTTCGTTGTATTTATCTTTTGACAAGGATAAAAGTAAATGACCAGATAGTAGAAGTAGATGGCACCAGCCTGGTGGGAGTGACCCAGCTCTTTGCTGCTACTGTCCTCAAGAACACAAAGGGAACTGTTCAGTGAGTTCTGATCTCTTTTTTGCCTCTGCCAGAAACTGAGCCTCATACGCTTTAACCCTGGGAATTTTAATGCATGATACAATGACCATGTCTTGGAGGAACACAGCTAGATCTAGTATACATTCTTTTTATTACTGGTTCCCACATAATAGTTGATGTTAATGAATCACTAAGTTGTGTATACAGTCCTACCTTGGCTAAGTAAGTCAAGAAATTTGGTTTGATATGTTAATGGTTGCCTGCAGACAAGTGAAGGGAGGGCAATTTAAAAAAAAAAAAAAAAAATCAAGGAATAAGGAAATCCTTATTTGCTCTATTATGTCAAATTTAATTATAAAATCATCAAACATTGTAATGCTGCAAATTTAGAAATACTCAGATGGTACTATTACTATAAGTGTCACTACACATTTTAGGACTAAACAGAACACTGAGGTTCACCACACCTACTTCTTCCTTATTAAGCTGAGTTGTTCTCCGAACAGCTTCCTGATTGGGCGAGAGAAGCCAGGGACACAGAGTGAGGTGGCACGACTGATCAGTGAGACCCTGGAGCAAGAAAGGCACCAACAGCAGCAGAGACTAGAGGATCCATATGAACAGTCAACAGAGGAGGTGAGTCAGTAGATGGCAGCTCTTTAAAATAACCATCTGAGTAAGCCTGGAGCTGACTGTAATGGAGATGATCAATTCCAAGGTGCAGATTGGGTTGCAGTTCAGGAAGCTGACATCAGTTTGTAGTTTCCTTTGGCTAAAGAAGCAAAATATTCTGAGAGGCATGGCTGTGTGGTGTTGCCTACTTTTAGGCTTAGGACTGTGTATAACTTATTGGCTAAAGTTGATCCATGACATAATGTGCTCAACGGTCTTTTAACATTTCACATGATTGCTTAGTAGTACTGAAGGAGAGAGAAGTTTTGCATACCACAGTTTATTTGAAAGGGGAAAGACTGGCCCAGGTGAACAGAGCTTCTGTTGTGTTGATGCAGCTATACTGACATAGCTGTTCCCAATACTGTCATGTGCATTATGCAAAGTCAGTAACGCATTTTGTTCTTTTTCCTTGAGCTATGGTGAACACAGTGCAGCTCACAGTGCTCAAATATGAACTACTTTTGCCCTGTTCCTCCACTTTTTATCATCTGCTTAGGATTAGTTAACTGGTACTCATTATTTATTATTTGTCATTTTTTATAAATATCTTTAAGATCTTCCAGTTAATCTGTATCAAGACGGAGGCAAACATACTTCAACTGCTATTTCTGCATAAAAACAGTGAATCACAACTTGTTGATAAGTCTGCAGGTCTTTAAAATACTGTGTTTACTATTGCATTCAATAAGGCATTTCCTGTCAGGTGCTTTCCCTCGTCATTGTGTGAGACTACGCACAGCGTTTCACTCAGTGAAGGCATGACTTTGTGTCTTTTTCAGGACGAGCACTACGAGGAGGAGGGGGAGGAAGAAGGGATTGTGAGCTCAAGTTTTGGTGAGAGGGTGAAGGAGTTGTTTGATTTACCTGAGAGTGAGGGAATGTTCCTGCCATCAAATATGGATGCCGCTCAGCTCAGCTTCAAATTTAAAGAGGTAATACCAAACACTTTGCTAGCTGTTAGTCTTATTTATATTATACTTTTAAATTAATTATGAACTTTAATATGATATAAATATTTCTAGACCAAATTGCATTTAGGATTGTGTGCATATACATTAAAATGGAATGATGCATGAAATCTATTGAAATATCATTTACCCCTGATGCATAGTTACACTTTGTCTATCACTCAGCTCCAGCTTAACCACTGCAGAGCTCTGGCTGAATTAGACCAACTCACTGAGAAGGTACTGCACATTTAACTTTGTTCTGTCAATTTTGACTTTCTGCAATCAGATGATTTTAAAATTGCTCACATGCTTATAATGTGCATACAGATGCTGTCTGTTCACAACACAGTGACCTAGTTCTCAACCTTATGCCCATGCCCTAACCATTCCATGCAAATCTGTTCCTGGAGGACAAGTGTCCCGCACAATTCATTACTACTGTACTCAGACATACTCACTAAATCTTGCAAAAGGTGATTTAGATGTGATGAATCAATGTGTTGTACATTCATCTCCAGTCCTGGAAGGAGAATTCATACGTTAGATATCTTAGTTTAAATTTTCCTTAGCTTGGAGTTCAGGGAATGAGTATATTATTCTGAAACCTTGTGATTTGTCAAACATCGTAGACTTCTGCAGTTGTTTAAACCTTTTTTTTTTTTTTTTAATGCTTCCTTGTTAGCTGCGGGAATCTGAGAAAGAGCAAGTAGCATGGGAGACACGGGAGATGCAGCTGGAGAAGAGTATAGAAGAGAACTCTGAAAAAATCACTTGTATGGAAAAGAACTGGCTGGATGCTCAGGCTCTTTGCAAAGCCCTCAACAAGCAGCTGACAGACACTCAAGACCGGTACGAGGCACTGGAAAAGAAATACAGCAAAGCCAAGAAACTGCTCAAAGACTACCAGCAGAAGTGAGTATGAGCTGTGTGATGAGGAATAATATAAGTGATTCCCTGAAATGGCCCAAATCTGAAACTTTTTATTAATTTTTTTTTTTTCGAATTTAATTTTCCTCTTTATTTATGCCGTTGAATGAATGCAATAATGCTAAAGATGTTTCAAATGTGATAATTGCCACACGGGGAAAGTGAGTTCAGAGGAAACAACTAAAACAATAAAATATGTGATGTGGTACTTGAAAGTCTGTGGAACTTTTTAGAGATTTTAAAACCTCAAATTTGTACTAGTCCGTAAAGAAGAAGAAAGAGACAAAAATTATAAATGACCGTTTAATTATTGAGGAAAAATCCAAATCTGACTGGCAAAACTATCTGGACTGGTGTCACCCCTTAGTGTAGCAGTAACTGCAAATACATTTTTCCAGTAACTACTGATCAACTACTTTTTTTCCTGTAACTATTGATTTACTTTGTATAGGAAAGCATGACGTGGCTACTACCTTCAGGTCTTTCCACAATATTTTTATTAAGGTCAATTTTCATGTGGCCTTTTCAAATCTTTATTTGATTTAATCATTCAGATCCTTTCTTGGTAGAACGATTTGTGTCTTTAGGGTCTGGCCCCCTGACCCATGTTCTCCTAAGTTCACAGACAGAAGCTCTGACATTCTCCTTTAGATTTCACTGGTGTAATTCAGAACACCTTCAGTGATTGCAAGGCATCCTGACCCATATGCATAAAACGGGCCCATACCCTGATAATAACCTTATCCCATCTCTGATGCATAGTTGTGGTATTATGTTGGGATTTGGTGTTTTCTTTTCACGAAACATGAGAATCTCATTTCAATCAAAAAGTTCCAAAAACCTTCTGGCTTGATCTGATCTTAAATGAAGCAAGGCCACCTCAACAGTTTACTTAAGACCTTTTGGACTATTGCAAACCTTGCTCTTGGACTGATCTTTGTTGGTGGACCACTCTTGGATCGGGCCTAACTTTTTAGAAATGGTTTTGTAACCTGTCAAGCATCAACTGATGTCCTTAATAATCATAATGATGTGCTTCCACAAACATATATTGTAAAAATCAGACTTTGTAAGATTCATGTTCTTTAAAAAAAAAAAAAAAAAAAAAAACACCCAAAAAAGCAGGGTGCTCACACCTGATTGTCATCACATTGATTCCAAACACCAGAAGCTCAAGAGTAACCTTTTAATCCTATAGGTTCACATACTTTTGACACTTAAAATATGTAATATTTGATCATTTATTTTTAACAAGTAAATGACAATCAAGTGATAATCAGATGTTCATGAAATCCTAAAGGTAGAAAAATAAACCCCAAATAAAAAAGTGAAATGATCATGTTCTATTTGAGTAGAAATCTAGAAAAGGAAAAAAAAAACAAAAAACTTTCAAGCACCACTGTACAAGAAAAACTCACATCCATCAGTCTGGAGCTCATAACAACCATGAACTCCAGCAAAATGCTATAAACATGCTTGTTTGGGCCAGAAAAATAAATGTATATATTTTGTACATTTTATAAAAAAAAAGAAAAATGTGTGTGCTTGTATGTACATACACATAATCTCAGTTCTATGCCAAAGTCTTGAGCCACCCATCATTATTTTTTATATTTTGCCAGGAAAATTTGGCAGTAGGTACAGATATTTATTGCAACATATGTTAACATACACATTAATACATTTTCAAAAATTGTCTGTATCATTCTAATGATCTTAATAGTTATATAACAGGTTACTATTTGGTGTGGCCACTCTTTCTTCAACACACACTGAATTTAAGCAAGCTTTTTTGTAATTTCTTTACATCAGCAGTATTTCTCCAGGCTTCTTGTTGGACATTCCAAAGCTGTGCTTTGGATGTTTTCTGCAACACTGTTTCTGCCTCTGAAACCGGTAACGTCAGTAATGGAAATTAAAGTGAACCCAAAAAGCTTTGAAAGTCCTTAAAGCTTGGAGAACTATTCATCAGCAATATGAGAAAGCCTGGCTCTGTGGAAGCAAAGTGTAAAGAAATGATATGCCAAATACACTGGCATTTTTATACATTTTTAGACTTTTTTTTTACATGAAATTTGTCATTGCTACAGAGAGATGGACTTTGAGAAGAGGGAGGAGGAACTGAAGAAGACTCTGGAGGAAAGGGAACGCTGGTACAAAACTCAGCTGGAGGATCTACAGCAGCGAGTAAGGACTAACATTCTCCTAAGCCACTGGAATATCTCCAGTTTACCTTGTCTTCATTCTCTTTGGTTGAGCCTGTTCAAATGTATTTGTTGTCGGATATCGAGGTCCACAACACTAACCAGAGTTAGTTTGTTCCACAATTATTGGCACCCTTTGTAAAGATCAGTAAAAGGGTTAGAGAAAATTGACCTGTGGTAAAGTAGCTTAATCTCACACAGCAAAGTGTGTGTGTGTGTGTGTGTGTATAGCCTTTAGTTGAAATATAATTATAGAAAAACAATAGACCCCTGTTTAAGAAGTTGAGTTGTTTTTTTGCCAGTAAAACATCATTGAGTGTTCTTACATAATCTATTTTTTTTTTTAAATGGATACAGAACAGAGCATCTGAGAATATTTCTCTTTAGAGAATCTCTCCAGATCATCCAGGGTTATAGGCGCTCTCTTGTGTGCCCCACATTTTATGGGTTTTCTTTGGGCTTCAGGGAATTGTGATGGCCATGATGGTTGCTTAGTTCTGTGGTCAGTTAGCTAACCAAATTTGTGTTTTGGAAGTATGCTTCATATCATTGTCCTGCTAGAATATCCAGTGGTGACCCACTTTTAATTTCCTGGCAGAGGCACCCAGATTCTGATTAAAAACTGTCCTGGTATGTTATGTCCATGATGCCATTTTAACTTAACAATGTTTCCAGCTTCACTTAACAGAATTTCTACCATATTTTACAGCTGGTCTAAGGTTTTTTTCATTATAACCATCCTTTTTATGCCAAAGCAAAACATAAACATGGTTCTAGTCCAAAAAAAAACTTGCAGACTCCAAGCCTCTTACATTTAGGGTTAACTGACAAACCATTTCCTGATTTGAGCATCAACACACTTCTCTATCATTTGGTGTTCTCTAATCCTTCCCAGGTTGATGGATGACTAAGGGAGTCTCATCTCATATTTGTACCCAATTTTTCAGAAAACCTTAGATTATAGCATGTAAGTTTCCAATCTACCTCAGAAATTGACAATTTAGTGCTCATAATTGTGGCTCACGTGGTTTTTGTAGAAAATTATTTCTTTTGCACTTAATTTTTCAATTAAAGGTTGGACTTTTCAGATTTTTTTTCAATGTGAGACCACGCTACTTCCCCCAAAGGTTGATTTTCTTTGTTTTCTGTTTCTATATGGTGGAACTTTTTATTATTATTTAGAAGTGGTGCTTATAATTGCGGGCATTGTACATAGTGGCAAGATACACTCATGGATGGAAAATATTAATTTCAGCCCATTTCTTGTGCATCTATAAAGACAGAAAAAGAAAAGGTGCATAGATCAAAGAGGTTTGGGACCTCTTTGAACCAGACTGTAATATTTATTTATTTGGTTTTTTTTTTATCTCCATTTTTGTAGACAGTCTAACAAACTGTCAGTTTTGTGGAAGGTCCTACTCTCTGTACTAATTTATTTTCGTAGGTAGCAGTCTTGGAGTCTCATACAAAGTCACAGGACACCACAGCAGAGAGCAGAAATGAGGGACCTAGAACTTCAGAGGATAAGTGTGCAGACTCACCAATATCAGGTGAATTGGACTCTGCTTGTCATTCTATTTCTTATTGTGTGTGTAAATATGGGTCAAAATGGCCCTTTGTGATTCATTGGCACTGGATCAGTATGTAGCACCTCTATATTGTGAATTTAAAAATGTGAAGTTTAATTCTTTTAGTTTAGTTCTTTTTAAAAAGGACAATGTACAATCTGCAGGGTCTCTTTGAAGAGTCTTAATGGAACCCTGCAGCTGCCGTCTGCTAACATGCTTAAGCCTGGATCATCGAGACTACAGTCAAACTAATCCAAAGCCATGCATTCATCCTATCAGATTGATCTCTTTAATATCCGTGTAGTTACCATAGAATTACTGATGGTATTGTTAATTTCATTGTCTTGGATTTAAGCTCTACATTTCAGATGGTTAATTGTTGCACTAAAATATGTGAGCCATATAGTTGCCCCAGAATACTATAACCAGTACCAAAAACAAAAATGAAATGGTCACATGTGGACTATCAGCTGCCTCTCCATAGTAAAAAATCTCTCAAAGACCCAGTTTTAGGCATATGATATATGAAGACTATGTTTAAAAATACTATTTAATTCTCAGAAGTCGACTGGAGTGTTGTCCCCAAGACTGAACTTTTGGACACCAGCGCCCAACGAGCCAAAGCCCATCTAGCCCAGAAAGCCAAACGGCAGCCCCCCTCACGCAGCAAACTCAAAGAGACCATCAGCTCTCTATCGTATTCTCCTCAGGTTTGCAATTAAAACGATCCAAATATGCAGCAATTCCATGACTGTCAGTGTCCCAGATAAGTGATCTGATCCTTCTGTCTTTCTCCCTCTTTTTATCTAGGTTGAACATGAGGAGTCCCCAAATCCTGTGTTTGCTCCCCTGTCAGAGACTATATCTCATCCAGCTAATGAGCAAAAGGAAGAGCCCAGCACTGCCCTGCTCATGGGCAGCTCCAAAAGCAGCATAGAGCTCACTGGCGGCAGACCCTCTTCCCATAGAGCTAGTGCAGATAGTACAGAAAGCCCTACCCTCTCTCCATCAAAAGACTCCCCCTCTGGTTTTCTCAGAAACGTCAAGAAAAGAGAGTCTAAAGGAAAAAGCAAAGAAATGAAAGGTAACGTGCTGTAAAGGGTGAGGTTTTGATTAAAATGTTTTTGCCCTATAGTCGTATATTTGAGCTGGTTCTGTACTGTTTCCTAAAGAGAATTAACAGTTCTGACAATGTGTCAAGGTTTGTTCCTTGTATATTACTTAAATTTGTCATTTTTAT
The DNA here is from genome assembly GCA_017165825.1 of Hepsetus odoe. Taxonomy (NCBI): domain Eukaryota; kingdom Metazoa; phylum Chordata; class Actinopteri; order Characiformes; family Hepsetidae; genus Hepsetus; species Hepsetus odoe. Next base: position 13,777,435 of record CM029369.1, read on the forward strand.
TTTAAGGCTAAGGCTTCACCTTCTCAATCATTATTCTACACACTTTCAGGCCTTTATCTTATGTCTTTATTTTAGAAGAGTCCAGTGATGCAGCAGGAAAATCCAAAAGACGATTTCCAGATTTCGGGTGGGTAAAACACTTTTCTAACGGAGTCATAGACAGAATGAAACAAACTCCCCGTGACTCCAGACTATGTTCTCTTGTAGGGGCCTAAGGAAGTCTGGTGGGAAAGGGAAGAAACATGACAGAGAGTCCTTAAGAGCATCTCTCGACAGCAGGTAGACTGTTAAATCACATCAAGCCTTTCTATTACGGCTTCGTTAGAAATTCAGTTAAATAATTTTGCATACAAACTTTTAGAGTTACATCAGCCTTATGGAAAACTGCATCTTCTTTTTCTTCTTTGTTTACTCTTCTCATATAAAGTCTATTTGTTGTTTTCCCCTTGTTGCCTTTTTTATTGTATTCAGAGGATCAGCAGAGTTGCTCGAAGAGTCAGGGGGAAACATTTCACCTTCAGAATCCATGACGTCTATCCCTACATGCATGCCTTTCTCTTGGTTCGGGGACAAAGAGAAAGACAAGGAGCGCGACCCCTCCAGTTCCTCCAGCAGTCTGCCCTACACGGCAGCAGAGTCCAGTGAACAACAGGACCGCAAAAACAAGGTGCTCCCACTTTTGTCTTTGCATTCTCCAAGGTCTATCAAAGCAGCAACTAATCTACTGCAGAAGCTTAAACTCCTTTGTATATCCCAAAGTGTCTATTCATAACTCATTAACCTTTTGAATACTGTAATTCAGCAGTTGATGGAGGAGGCAACACTACCAAAATGCAGTTCCAATGAAGTTGGTTCAGTTATTTGTATTCACTTTGCTCCTTTGTGGTATTTTTAATTAGTCAGAACCAGTTCTGGGATAGTGCTTGCATTGTGTATTACCTGTCTAGGGCTTTAATAGTAATAACTCTAGTCTTTAATTCCTTTTATTGGTGTCCAGATGTTTCCTTTAGTGCTCCTTTAAACAAAGGAATCTGAAGCTCCCAAGCCATTTGTATCAGTGGAATGCATAAAGGCAAAAAAATTTTCTTATTCACTTTTGGAAACCTTCAGCTAGTGCGTAGTTCATGAAACCTCATAGATGTATGCCAGAGAACTTGAGAGGCAGATGCTGAAACTAAAAAGGAACTGGGCACTCAGATGTGCTGCATTCTTGTCTCACTAACCATATGGTACTCATCATTAATCAGAGAGACAGATGAGGAGGAAACTGGGAGAGAGTTGAGAAGGCAGAAGGAAGAAGGTGGGGATGAAGGGCATTGAGAAGTGAGAGAAAAGAGGCGAAGAGGAGAAGAGACAGAAAGTACAGTTGAGACGAGGATAATAGATACATGTAGGAGAGTACAAGACTCCCAGGCTTAGCCCACAGAGAATCATTTTAAACGCTTTTTAAAGGACTGCCAGCTGGCTGAACTGAGACCTTTTAAAAGGCAACATGCTTGAGCAACGGATGACACCAGATTTACAGTCTGAAGCGAATAAATAATATTGCATTTTTTTTGGCTTTTTTTTTTGCTTTTCAGAAATGGGGAGAATTATAATGCCACTGATGCCTTCACTGACTAACATTCCTTTTTCCAAACAGACAAACCTCTCCTGGTCCTCTCTGTTCAGTCGATCCTTAGATTTGGTACAGTATATTTCCCCCTGACTCGTAGAAGAGATTTATTTATTTCTACATCCAAGCTAACTAGTCACTGGTAGAGGTGTATTTTAAAATTGAAACTAATACAATCAGAATTCTCACTAGTGTTGGATGTGTATGTAGTGCATGCTGCTAGTGGTGTCCTTGTGTAGGCGTATAGTCTTGTTCATGCCTAAACTTGTTTGCATATCCAGTGAAATCTGGTTACCTGCATGTGTACTTTTCCTTGACTTTTACTTGAATTGTACTTTTTTCAGTGCTATTGTAACCACGAGTAAGTTTTGGAGTTGTGCTGTGAGATGTGCTGTAGTTGTGTAGTTTCCTGTGATGTAGTAGTCGTTGCAGAATGTATGTTGCCACATATCCAAGACCACTCTGCTGCATGCTGGTTGATTTTGAATGTACCCTCTGTGGGCAGTGCTGGCCCTGTTGCACATTTAGCTATTTTGATGTCTCAGATTCTTAAAGCCTGTCTTCACTGAAGGTAGGTGTAAATCTATATTCATTTTAAATAATCACACACCTACTCTCTCAGAATTAGTGCTATGTTGACTTGGGTAAATATCAGGTTTGTAAGTTGACCTCACAAACTATTCTTAGAAAACACCCTATCTAGCAATTTCTAATTGTTTTTTTTGTATTGGTTTACTGTTTGAAGATCAGCAGGGCCAGCATTTTTTTATTTTATTTTATTTTTTTCCCCTCCTCCGTATGATGTGGTGTCACTTTCGCTTGTCATGAATAAATACCTGATTTGAAATAATTAGGCTAGCGGTTACAGATGTATGTGTTGTGTTTCCCCACTTGTTCTACTCCCCAGAGTTGGTCAGTGCTAGATGATTCCAATCCAAGCAGTCCCAGTTCAGAGTTAGCAGGGTTAGTAGCTGAGCCCAACCTGTCTGGCCGTGCGCACACTTTAACCTTCTCTTCCAACGAGGTGAGTGGCGCACAGTGACTCCACACTCACCTCCTTGTGCCTCTATTGTTTTGAGCCTGCCAGAAAAGGTTACAGCGAAGGTCAAGAATTGTCAGCAGAGAGGAAGTCTCCACTAATAATGTCGTCATTGACTGTGGCTTTTTTTAGTTGGACTTATGAATGGAATGTAAGGCTGCATGCGTCATGCTATTCTTTCTAAAGCAAGAGTGACTATTACTGTTGATTAATACTTGTTATATAATTATAAAATGCCTTTGTGACAATCTCACTTATGGCTATTGCACTTTACGGATTTCTGTGTGTGTATATACTATTCTTAGTGATTATTTTATGATCTGTTAGGTCTTTTCTTTCCACATTGATCAAGCTTGCATGCTACAAAGTGAGTGCTGTCATGATTTGTACTTTAAATCAAGTTTTATGCTTTTTTTTTTTTTTTTTTTTCTCTTTCTTTTTAGCATGATTGCTTTCAGTATGCTGTGCTTTTTGCACAAAGATGGCAAAGAGAACATTTGCATTACTGCTGCCATGCATGATCAAGTATTCTATCATCAATATTCTATCATTGTCTAATCTTTTGAAATGTGTGCAATTTGTAATGAAACATACATGAGAGGGAATTCCGCAAATATTTCACGTTTCAGTGTAATTTGTTGTTGAGATGAAAACGAGTGGTTTATTGTGAAATTTACAGACTGATTTTCTTTTTTTACAGTGGTAATAAATATTGAACAAAATGTAATTGCATTGACTTAGAATTAGTTCTATAAGTGCACCTGAGCTCTACTCTGTGTTTTAATAATAGGGTGGTGGTGGTCTAGTGGTAGTGGTAGGGTACTTGCCCACGGACCTCTGGATCAAGAGGTCCCCGGTTCAAATCCCACCTCTAGCACTACCACCACTGGGTCCCTGAGCAAGACCCTTAACCCTGAGTTGCTCCAAGGGGGACTGTCCCTGTAATTAGGACCTGTAAGTCGCTCTGGATAAGAGCGTCTGCTAAATGCCGTAAATGTAAATAATAAGATTCAGACCAAAACCTCTTAGCACAGCTATCTAAAAACAAGAAAAAGATTTTGGGCATCATGCAATGTGTTAGCTTTTGAGTAAGTAGCTTTCAGAGGCATTGCATTGGACATCTGGTTTGCATCCCCACTGGGAAGGATTCTGTATGTTTCTCTGGAATGGCACATTTCACATTTAACCACTATGAAGGACTTTGCTTACATTGTAATTATTTCACTGCAGAATTGGATGAAATTCTCTTGTGTTACTGCTGCAAAGGCTTTTGGATAATATAAAATTGAAATCTTACGTGCGTGCGTGTGTGTGTATCCATTCTCTAGACACTCGATGAGGAGCCTTGCTTAGGGGGGAAAGACTATCATTGGCAGAACCGCCCAGTCTCAGAGTGGACAACTCAACAAGTTTGTCATTGGCTGATGGGCATGAACATGGACCAATACACCCCTGAGTTTACTGCAAAGGGTGTTGATGGACAACAGCTGTTGAACTTGGACAGTGACAGACTGAAAGTAAGTGCATTATTTTATTTTATTTAAAATAGTGTTGGGAGCAAAGGTATATATTATCGGTTAAAGGTTGCACACTTGCTGAAGTGCAGTTTCTTTCATGCTTAAAGTAAAAGAACTTTGTTAAACAACTTGCTGAAAGAGGTTGTATTCTGGATATCATAGAATTATCTTCTTATGATTCTTATGAAGTGTCTTTCTTTCTTTTATTTTATACGTATGCTTCTTCCAGGCACTTGGGGTCTCTAGCCAAAGTGACCGCGCTATGATTAAGAAGAAGCTAAAGGACATGAAAAAAGCACAGGAAAAACTAGAGAAACAGCGTGAAAAACGTGAGAAAGAAGCAAGACGAAGTGGGAGACTGCCGGCCAACACCGATTCTGTCTGCTAAAGTGTTGTTCTCGCTCTAGGTGCTTTGCCCTCTTTCATCTCTCCTGCTTTATTTAAAGCCCTACTACACATTAGTTTGTGTTAAGAAGGCAGCTGATGGCTCTACGCTGTTTAGTTCTACATCTGCATGCAGCATGCTCAGCAGTGCAGCACTATTAAAAAAGACTTAATTCATCATTAATCACTGTAAATAACATGCAAGACCTGATCCCCAGCTGTTCCCCAGGTAGATGCATAAGAGTTAAACACATTTAAGGATCAAGTGCCACACTTGCTGTGCTTTCAAGCACCTGAGGCCTTAGAGAATTAGAGAATGTATGCTGTATCTCTTTAATTTGCTTTATTTGTATGTTTCTCTACATGTTCTCTGCCTTGCTCAAACTTCAAGAGCAAATACCTTTTTGATTCTTGTTCTTTTAGGAGTGTACTATAGAAACATGTCGACAAGACCCTTTTCGGGTCTAGATGGATTGGTTGGACAAATGTTTTATTAAAAGAAGTTCTTATACCAGTTTTCAGGGAACCCTAGCCAAGTTTGTGCCTCTGTTTGTGATGAATAGGGTTGAAGCAACAGCATGGATCCCTGAGAGCTGGTTTGAGAGCCATTGTGTGAGAAAAGATTGTATTGATGTTTAAAAGACCAAACTCCTTTTTATTGTATTTCATGAGCACAAGAGCAGTGCTTAGCTTTGTAAAGGCAATATGATTGGACAGTTGGCTCTTTAACCCACAGAAACCACTAATATTGTTACATGTGTAATGCTTTAAAACCTCTATTTTTCAAAAAGGACAAGTGTTGCCTTTTGATCCTGTATATTTCTTTTTGGACGTTTGTACAGTCATAGCTTGAACATATTGTCTTCTAAGGTTAATCTGGTTTTAAATGTACAAAAAAAAAGTTTTATACACGTTTATTAACTACATAGCTTTTAAGAAGGGGGGGGGGACTTTTTATTAATTTTTGTAAATTTTTCTACTGAGTAGAATAGCTCCTGTTTAGTCATTTTACCAATTATAAAAAGTGAATTTTCAAAATGATGCAGCTTCTTTCTTGACTGTGTAGGTTATGGTTATTTCTTTCTAACCCAATTGACAATATACTGTATATCAGTGATTTTAGTATCAAACTATGATCAGATTTTGATTATGGTATCGAGTTAAAGAAAGGTTGGGGTTTTTTTTTTTTTTTTTTTTTTAAAGAAGGGAGAGTGCAATCAGTTTGGATGATCACTTATTTTCAGTTTCATTTGCATCGTTTTTTTTTCCTGCTCCGATTCCTCTAGAATATTAGCTATTAGCTAAGATCCAATAGATTCCCTTCTCCTAAGGGACGATTTTGTTTAACTAGGGTTGTTTGTCCGATCATGTGAGGTCATGATACCCGTTAATTTGGTACAATGGTATAAGCTGTACCAATAAACTCATTTTCACATTTCACAGTGTGTGCTAGCATTTTCAGAGTTGCCTGTTCAATCAGCCTTTGGCACCTATGATCCTGTCGCCACTTCTCTGGAAGTAATATACGTACATAATCTGCAAAGGCTTCAATGTTAGGGCTGGATGGTGTATATACACATGCAATTCAGTGTACTTTAATTACTAATAATACAAGTAATTATCAAAAACGGTTATGCTTACATCCAGTGTTAAGGTTGTACTTTAAGCTATTAAACCTATTGATCACTCAGGTTTCCACTCATCACCCTTTATTAAGTTGGGACAATGGAATGGTATCAAATAATCTTTCTATAACTTAACAATAACCTGTAATATCACTTTCATAAATTACCAAAAATTTTATTATTCAAACCAGTAGGTTACCATTAAAACCATTAATCACCCTGGCTAAAGAACATCCCTTTCAAGTCCATATATTACCATTTTCATCACACAATTTTGCCTTACGTAAAGCTAACATAGGAAAGGTATCCTTTAAACGTAAAAAAAAATATCCTTGGAATGTTATGCAATAGAAATTTGCTTATAATTCAGATTATAAATAAGCGTTAATACATTTGAGAAAGACTACCGCCACTGAGCTTTATATGTTTCAATGTTTTGTCCAAGACAGCTGATGCAATCACAAACAATGACAATTAAGACAGCAGACCCCGTTGTCTGTGATAAAAGGCTAAGATCTTATACTTTTTCCTCCTGAGGTTTACTTGTGGGGCTTTCTGCTCCAAAACAGTCATTTCTTTTTCACATGATAATGTCCAAATCTCTATCATTTAGGTTTAAACACACTATTTCTATTGCTGTGCCTAAATGGTTCCAGAAATGTCTGTTCTATTTCACTGAACTATTATGTTCCTCATTCAGAAAGCTTTTCAGACTGATTCAATAATTCTACCATCAAAATGGGCAGGGCTAGGTTAATGTTTTTGAATTGGAAATATTTTGTATCTACCAGTTCTGTTTAGATACATGAACCATTTAGACCAGGAACTGAACAGTATGTTTGGAAACTTTAACAAAATTTATGTACTATACACTTCATGAAGTTAAGAGTCATGTGATCCGTTCAGCATTAGCTGACTATGTCTAATTTCCAGGCTAAGAGCATCCAGAATTTAGAGAGGTGGCAGCTAGTTAGTCAGTTAAACTAGCTGTCCTAATCATATAACCAAGCATATTTTTTGACACATTATGAACATCTAAGAAATGCAAAACTGCATAATAAATTAAAATCAAAGCCCCTGTGAAGAAAACAATTAAGTGGCAGTATTATTTTACTGCTCAATAGTACCACTACATACCTGAAGGCATCAAAACACTGAAAACAATTCAGACAAAACAGAGCCTATATTTAGCATCAGAGATGTATGGCACTAGCAATATAACTGATCAATTAAACTACCTGACAATGCAAGTGAAAGCCACACCCCTTTCTTTCAGTAGTGCAATGACACTTTGTTCATAATTACTACAAATTATCAAAAAAAAAAAAGGTTTCCATTTAACAAAGGACTAGTCCCAGCTCTACCTTAATGCACAGAGAAGGCGCCAGTTTCCCCAGACATGGTTGTGCTTCTCAGTCTTTTGAGGTCTTTTTAGTCTAGGCTTTAAATGCTGCGATAGGTGCTCATATCCTTGGGCTCTTTGCTCGGCACACACCAGTCATCTGCCTCGTGAATGGTCTTATAATGTTTCCATGCTGACTTGTTATAAACTGGGAGTCTTTCAATGGACTCTGTAGAAAGTGCCTTTAAAAATAATAATAATAAAAAACAGTGAAATGATGTTCCAGTAATCAAAACTGCAAAATCAAATACATAAATATTACTCAGTAATGATCATTTCAGACGGATGTTCTGTGCTACTCGAAGAGGAGCTTTATCACTTCAACCACAGAAACAATAAAATACAGAATCTTGTTACTTTCACATAATATCACTTACTCTGATATATATAATTGCATCTGTGCCATAACCCTCAAGAGAGTAGAGCTTCAGATCCCCCTGAAAGTACCTGGCATAGAGCCTGGAGATGGGAAGACCATAGCCATAACCAGCCTGCAGAAAAATGTAACGGATAATGTAACAGTTAAATCGAATAAACAGAGACAATCAGTTCACCTTCAACAGCCATCGGACATTTTCAGTGTCCAATGGACTGATACTAAAGTTTTCATGTAAACCTACCAGGGGTGCAGCACGGGTTGTGTCCATCTGAGGGCGAGGGGCAGTAGAGTAAGTGTATGTAAACAACCTGTCAATCTTCCTCAGTGGGACTCCACCCCCACAGTCACTGACCTGTGAGAGCAAAAGAGTGATTCGTTTCTACTCATTTGTAATGGAATGAAAACTGATTACAGACATTTGAATGTGAATATGTGTTTACCTTAGTCAGGTTTTGATTGAGCACCTCAAATGTTTAGTTTATTTTTTAAGTGAAAAGAGGTTCTGCATCTCCACAGAACATAATTTAGTTTTAATGCATAATTAGTTCTATATGCATTTTTTATTTAAATTCTCGTGTTGCATGTGCAAAGGTTTGATTTCCCTTTCAGAGAATCCTCTGGTGTTTTTTTTTTGTAAGGCTCATTAGGCCATAAGCCAAGTCAGGTGTTTAAAATTCCAGAGCATAATACATATTTGACCTTACAAACCTCTTAAGGGAGTTAAGCTTGCTCTCATTAAACAGGGGCTCATCTAAGCAGCTGGCAGAGATTTAACAAAATATAGCTGATTCTTACAAAGCATGAGAAGACTATATAAATACAGAAATACTTCCTGCTTGTAATGTTCATTGTCTGAAGACATGAAATCTCAATAAAGATGCTTTTAAAATCTTTATGTATTTAAAGAAAAAACTCCACATCTTTGCCTATTACCATCAGGAACAGTTGGCTGGCAAAGAATTTGTGATCTAGGGTTAGGGTTAGGGGCCCACTGTGTATCGTCCTGGCAAAAACATCATCTACATGGAATGGTTAAGTGTGGGGCTAGAGAAAGGAAATGACTGTAATAAATATCAACAGTAACTTTTTATTAACAGTAACAGTAACTAATTTGTCTCAAAATTCTCATAAAGAAACCCTTTAAAAGCTGCACATTACATGACGGTGAAAAGGTAATGAAAACCAAACTTTCTCTGCTTGAAAAAAATGTCAGTTTAAAGTTATAAAATGCCCTTGATCATCCCAAGATTTGATTTTAAGTGAATATTTGCGAGGGGTTCTAAGCTAAAGCGTTCTGCACAGATAAATGGAAAAGAAGTGAAAAACAACTGGCTGCAATATATGTTTAAAGGCTGTGAATCTTACCAAGTAGTGGAGCATGCACATGCAACATGCAATCCCCTCCTCACAAGTTCATTAAATAAACGTTTACAGAAATGTGATTTTTAAGTTTGTTGCATGCAGAGGTGGTTTTAACTTTTTTTTCACCAAAAAAAAGTGTAAAATGACATTTCTACAGATTAGATCTCTAGCATTTATTTGCTGTATAAGACTGTATGTGATACTAATAGGTGTTAGTGCAACATTAGCTGCAACCTTTCATCAGTTCAACCAGTGAAAAAATGGTGTCTGTTCAGATACACAAGGCATTACCTTTACAGTGAGATCTTCACTGCCCAAGGCAATCCGAACATGAACTGGCGGATACTCCATGGCATCTTCATACAGCTCCATGGTGGCTCGCATAGCATTCTAAAGTGAATATATATCAACTTTAGAATATGTTTACCCACTTTGGATTTGTATTATGATCAATTAATTTATCTATCATAATTCTTCAAATATCTAACAGTACAAAAACTTTTAAAGGTCACACAGATGTATCAAAATCATTATTAACAGAATGTGTTCACTTTAATAAAACCTTTTTTTTTTTGTTATAGTACAGAAACTATACACATTACCTTAAATAATTCAAATACCATGTGATACAAATGGGATGGCACATAAACCACAGTTATGGGCTTATTTGGTTCCTTAACTGCAAAGAGAATTTAAAAAAAGAGCAATTACAGACTAATTAAACATCTCGTTTTTAACAATGTAACTAGAAACTGAATGTTCCATTACCATTGAATTCTTCCAGTTTTAATTCTGGGGAGTTCATGTAGTATCGATCACATAATGCTCTAGCGTTTTCATATGCATCTGAAAAAGAAAGCCCTTTTCATGAAGTAGCCAAACAGCTAAACAATGCATGGGTACCGACACTGGGGTCATTTTGGCAATACTCAACAAATGGTCCACTTTAAAACAGCTCAGAATTAAACATTTAGTGGCATTTTATCTACCAAGGGACAATATGAAAATCCAACTACTCTCTGGCCTGGCTCATATAGCTTAGGAGTTACAATGGCTTCAACTGTAATGTGATTTCACTTTCAGATGCCTCTTTGCAATAGTAAAACCTGTCAAAATTGGGGGGAGAATCTATGGCCTAATTCCAAATATGCATTTATTAAGCTTGTAACAGCTACCCAACCTAAAATTTAAAAAAGATAAATGTAAATCTTAATGTTTCCATATTCAGTTATAGCTGTTTTTCTAAAGTCCACATCCCTGTCAGTATAGTAAGTACAGTTACCAGACTCTCCGGAATCCATTCATTACAGTTATATACATGTATTACTCCACACCCTAAAACTGCACTTGTAAACAGATCTTTCTCTAATCTGTCAAGCGGTGTGCATTAGAGTTAACCAAACATTATGAATTTCTTTCTCAGAGGTTCTGATACAGGCTCAAAAAAATCAAGGTGTTGCAAAAATATTGTCACTGTCATTGTATCATTAAAAGGTTTAAGGTTCTCTTTAAAACATATTAAAACAGTGTTTTATTGAGCATCATATGTCAAATCTTTTGCAACAGGATTTTTTTTTTGAGTTACTAATGAAAGTAATCATGCAATATGTTTCATTTAAGCTCATTCACTTTGAGGCCAGTGTAAAAACTATATGGCCTGGGCAAGAGATTTTTTGCCGGGGAAAACAAAACGCCACAAAATGGTTTCCTTCTGAGATGGTCAAGTGTGGACAAATCTAAATATTTGTTGAGCTGAAGCTATATATGTAACTGTTATATACATTAAACATCTTACCTTTAACCACATCAGTGACACGACACTGAGGATCAATACTGCCAATTTGTTTTGGATGAGCTGGATTCACCCGCACTCGTCCTCCAAACAGAAGAGCTACAAGGCGAACAAACGAGATCTGTGGCATGAGATAATGAGGCAGACTACTACTTCCACAGCTGCTAGCAGAGTTGTATAATAATGATTTCAGAAGGATCTCACTGTGCTGGTTAAGAAGCATCCTAATGGATATCCTGCTCATGTAGAAGCGGTCCAGGAAGTACTGCATGTTCTGGCTGGTTATCGGGTCAGTGCCATAAGTCTCCTTGTACTCAACCACTCCTTGAGCCATGGTGGGCACCACATCATTATGTCTGTTGCGGATCTTTATCACCGCATCTGTGAAGCTAAGAGTTCCAGTAACGTGTTAGTGGGTGTGTTAACCGTGACTGTGTTACACGGGGGATAAAGAGCACACATGGACAAGTGGAAATGCTTCAAGATGTTGTGTACGTACTCAAATATCACTTTTTCATCCCTCGCATCTCTGTCCTTGAACTCCAGGATGTCTTGCAGACTTTGTATATACCTGAGAAGAAATAGAAAACAAGAAGCAATGAGCACATGCAGAAAAATCCTAAGATGGGCTTCAGTTGGAGTCCTGCTCACCAGCTCTGCACAAGGTGCACCGAGGGAGTCCTTAGTAAATTATCAGGAAGCAGGTTAATCTCTTTCAGGATGTGTGCCAATCTCACGGGCAGTTCCTGTCTCAGGAACATGAACGACGTTTTCTCACATGCATTTTGCGACCCTGGTTAAAAGGATGCACAGAATTGCAGGTTGCTCGTAGAGTTTGGAGTCTGTCCTTTCAAAATTCAAACTAGTTTACACTCACCAAAATCCAAGAACTGTTTCATGGAGAGGGGAGAGGGGGAGAACCTGGAGTACTGATCCACCAGCTTCCCGACTGAAGCGTTGTTCATTAACGTCCTTACAATCCTCATCATCGTGGGTCTGTTCCCGAAACCCCTGCGGTTTGAAAGCGTCACGCGGGTTAGCGCGTACAGGGCCGGCCGCCTGCGCAGCGCAGAGAGCCCGCCGCTCATTATCGAAGCTGCCGCTGGCCAGCCGCACCGCTTCTTTCTCACCCCAGGTTTTATCAGTCGCACTAAGCTGTTTCACTTGAACTGGAGTTGAACCTTGAGTGAGCCGCTGTGGCCGGCTATAAGCCGGAATCCTTCCTCCTCAGGCTGTAAACAAGAGCCGGGTGTTGTTGATGCCTGTCAGTAAACATGACAGAAAGCTGCCTGCTCCTCCGCAGCTCGGAAACATCCAGCTCCGCACTGTGAGAGCGCGGACAACGTCTCCTCCGCGGCCAAACCTATAAACCGCGGCTGGGAGTTTATAAGCCTTTTGAAGGATTTTTATTTACATGTCAATAAACGCTCCGCAGCTCCAGCGCGGCCTCTCTCTGTGAACGACACTCTCATTGGTCGCGTTCTACGTCATCGTGACGACATTCAAAATGGCCCCGTCTCAAATCACAGCCTGCACACTTTACGCATGCGCGCAAAGCAGCTGGGACGGTACTCCCTCTACGCGCTACTTAGAAGGGCAGTGTGCGCTTTGAGACGCGGCCATTGAGCTTGTCTTTGCTGCAAACTTATATGATTTTCGCGTCATCACATTGACACGCATTAGTGCCTGTGTTAATGTTCCCAGATCGTTTTAACACTGCTAGTGTGTATATCGTGTATATATTTCATAGATTTGATGTACACTGTGCACACCGTGCGTATATTATGTGTGTATTGTGTGTACATTGCGTATATATTGGTTATAATGTGTCAAATGATGCGTGTGTGTGTGTGTGTGTGTTGTGTTAATTATGTGTATATGGCGTAAACTATGTGAGCATTTTGTGTATATTGTATATCTATTTTATTATGTGTATGTTGTGTAAATGATGTGTAAAGTATGTGTGTATTATATGGAAATACTTGTATATTGTGTAAAGTATGTGTTTTATATGGAAATGATGTATTTAGGTGTTAAATTAGGTGTGTTTTATATGTAAATCATGTGTATATTGTGTAAACTATGTGTGTTTTATATGGACATGATGTATTCATAGTGTAAATTAGGTGTATATTATATGGAAATGATGTGTATATTGTGTAAAGCATGTGAGTTTTATATGGAAATGATGTGTATATAGTGTGAATTATGTGTATATTATGTATATATTTTTTTACTTTATGTATTATATGTATTTTAATAAACACTAGACTGTCACTACCGGCCGTAAACAAATCCTTATGTGTGTCCCGTACTTGGCCTATAAGTCTGACTCGGATGTCGCTGCATTCTGCAGTTAAAGCTGTGTTTATTCTGTTCTCTGTCCTTCTGAATAACTGATGATGAATTGACGATGAAGATGAATTCATTGACTCTATTCCTGTTCTCTGTTTAATGACTAAGCTGAACCTAATCTAATCTAATCTAATCTAATAGTAGCTGATAAAGCACTTTGTAAAATAAACACTGATATCTCAAGAATGGTTTGGTGTTTTAGAGATGTACTGAGTTCAGATTGTGCTCTGAAAGCTGGTGACTGTGTGACCTTCATGGGTCTGACTGTAGATCTGCTGTCCTAAACTTAATCAGCTGGAAAAGACTTATTTCAAATGTTATTGACTTATAATGACTTTCTCACTAATTTAATTTTCTTTGATATAAAGCACTTTGATTTGTGCTATGTAAATACATTTGCCTTGCCTGCTTAAGGAATAACTTTGTCTTAGTTGCCGTGTCTAAATCAAACAAGTGAATTATGCTGGCATCGGTGCAATGTGAATTAAGTCCTGTAAAGCTATATAGCATTCTATTTGATTTTTTAATTTGCAATTAGTTTTCACTTTTTTCATCCATTAGATCTTATAATCAGGTTCAATTAAAAAGGACAGAGGAAGTGATCAAAGTTCACACTGTGAATATGGTTCAAACACAAGGTGCTATCTAAAGACACACCAGCTGGGAACAGTTTGACTGAAACATATTCCACGTATCAAACTTGAAAATCCAGTAAAAACCTAATAATTTATCCGATAGTAAAAAAATTGCAAAGGGATTTTAACTTCCTGCGATAAAGTGCAGTTCCGGCGGTTCCACCACAAGAGGGCGTAAAAATTCAAAAAAGCGGGAGCACTTTCACATTCTTGCAATTTAACGACGCGGACGTTTCAGGTATGATTCAAATAAAATCTTTAAACCCTAAAAAGCACGGCAGGCGGGTGGATATCGGGCGATCTGAGGGAGGCAGGTGCTGAGCGCCCTCTCCGCGCCGCGTTTCTGCGCCGCTGCGGTTTGAACCTCTACGGCTGCCGTCGCTGCTCGCGGCGGAGCAGGAAGCGATTCTGTGTTTGCTGACAACAACAATAACAACGGTTTCGGGAGACAAACCAAAGAAAAGCAACTAAACGGTCAGTCTGCGTCTGGTAAACGGCGGGTAGAGTTTTAAAGAACACATACTCCTACTCGTCAGCTCGTGTTTCCTGTCCGTTTTCGGATACTGACACTTTAAAAAGCCAGCCAACCTCGATGAATGGCAATAGCTAAGTTAGCATCAGAGGACGGCTAGCAGCGCGGCTAAATAGCAGGTTTCTTCACGCCTGTGCTATTCTTTCACTGCTAACGTGGTCTGTCAGGTCAGTTCAGTGTACACAGGTGCTTCTTTGGCCGGACCAGCTAGCTGACTGGTCGCGGTCAGAGTAGAAGTAGCACCGTGCTAATCGGCCCGCGGTGCTCTTTGAGTGGACACTTGACTCGGGTGCCGCCCTGAAGCTCCCTGATCCAGAGTTTAGTTCAGCGGGTCTGGAAGATCGTGACTTTAGGGCCACAGATTGAAGCATCTGAGAAGAGTGCAGTCAAAGCAACAGTCTGAGATCAGGCTTTGAGCAGTTATATCTCGGACTCGGCTGCTGTGTCCAGCTCTCTGACCCGCGTGCCGTTTTCAGCAGAGCTCACGCGCTTTCATCCAACTTCCTTTCCAAACCTCCACTTCTGCGCGCTGCAGCTCCGGGGAATCATTCAGTCTTTAGCAAACCACAACCATTCTGTGCCACGTTTTTCCCCTTTGCCTTCACCAAACTAGCCTCGTCCATGTGACTGGGTGGGAGTGCAGGACCCAGAGGTCAGGTCTGGCCGCTGCGTGTCATTAATGGTAATAAAGCCTGGGACGGTTCTCTGGTGTCAACAGCGCCTTGGTTTTTTTCGGAGTCTTTCCTAAAATCACGAGTTGCAGAATGGTTGTACGGATGAATAACTCTACTGTTGTCACCTTCACTTGGCGTTTAGTGAAAAAAGGCAATGAAAAACGGGGCATCTTCCATTGATTTTCAGACAACAGCTGGCGTTTGTTTGTAATCGTTTTTAAACTGAAAGTGTTCTCCCGTGTCTGCACATGAGACAGAAGTCAGATCGAGTCAGGATAACACTGCTCCCCGGGCGCTTTCAGAAGTCCCATTTGGTTGTGGTCCACTGTGAGCTCTGCTGTGTGTTCGCACAACGACAAGAATAGTCACTTTCACTTTAGACACCCCTTCTTGAGGTCTGGTGCTTTTCTTGCAGAGAGACGAAAGCACCTCTTGAAATCATCCACATGATGACTTTTTCCCCTTTATTTTAATGTGCATAAAACAGGACTGGGTATTTGTCAGAGAAGATCATTCCCACTAGTTGAGTGTGCTCCTCGCTCTCGCTGTGGTCGGCACAGTGTTTTTATTAGGGTGAATGTGACAAGGAAGTCCTTGTTCGGATCATTTAGAGGAATAAGTCGCTTGAGTGCTTTGCCCAGGTCACATGCTGCTCTTTGCTGTCTTCTTGATATCTGTATGCTTTTTTTTGGATGTTTTTTTAGTTCTCGCAGTCATTTGAAAAGCAGCGACTATGATTTGTGTCTGGCATCACAGAGAAACATACCTACATATCGAAAACGTTCTGTGGCGTATTTTGTGTGGGATATGTATTTGTACGGCTTGGTAGAAAATGACGCAGGTTCAGTTACTGTGATTGCTTGGCCTTCTGTATACAGATTAACTTTAGAACATGTGAGATTTTATTGAATTTGTATTCCGCAGCATCATGTCTGATAAAAGCGAGTTGAAGGCTGAGTTAGAACGAAAGAAGCAACGGCTTGCACAAATACGAGAGGAGAAGAAAAGAAAAGAAGAGGAGCGCAAGAAGAAAGAGGTGAAAGTTTTTAAGCACCTGAAAGAAACATAATACATGAATAAAAATATGGTGTTGTTCTTTTTATTCATGAAACTGTTTTGGGATGGCTCCGCAGACACTGTGGCAGGGTTTCTATTAACTGCAATAAGTGAGCTGCAAGGAATCACACACTCATAGTTGACTATCTGAGCAAACTTTCTTTTTTTCTTTTTTTGTATTAATGTATTCTCATTCCAGGAAAGCTGCTGATAAAATTAAAAAACACATTTTCACTGTTTTGCTGTACTGTTTGTTGTTTATAAGAGTTGCAGTAATTGTGTATTGAAGTCTGAGTTTTAGACGGAATTAGTTCTTTAAACACATGGCTTAAACATATAAAACTCATTGTGAATTGTTTGTTCATCTGTTAGGCAGAGCAGCTGAAAGAACCCGTAATCCTGCAGGATGACTCTGACTTGGAGAAGAAGAGGAGAGAGGCCGAAGCACTACTGCAGAGCATGGGAATTACACCTGACGTCCCTGTGGGTAAGACTGCAGTTTGTACTACTCCACTAACTTCACTGGATACCCCGGTCTTTTAAATGCATGCTCTGATGTTCTACTTTTTGTGTAAGTCACCCGGACACTAGTCAGTATTGTTCCTCTGTATTCTTTTTGTGGTATCAGCAAAATAATTGCACAGAAAAAAGTATAAATCGACGTAATGACGAATATAAAGTACTTATAACTAATAATATTATAAATAGCTATAATATAAAAATATAAAATTTTCAGTCAGATAGAAAAAACTTGTGGGGACAATGAATGTTCTGTCCAGACGTTCATTCAGGCAAAGCAAAGGCAGGAAAGACTTCAGGACTTTTTGTGTAATTGCTTAAAATGTGCATTAGCAGAAGGGAAAATTCATTTTGATCTGACTGTTCTCAGATCTCATTTAAAAAATTCATTTAAGTGTCCACACAGCAGTCTGAAAGCAGTCCAGGGTCACATTAACCTCTTAATGTGAACATTTTCTAGAAACAAATAATGTAGAATTAAATCAGTGCTCACAGTGAACACAAGGGGGCAGAAGTGCTCTTGGCTAGATTTCTCAACGTGGTTAAGTTGAGCATTGGGCACTGCAGCAGTATTTAAAAAAATTTCATTTCCAACTCATTGGAAGACTGAGGAGTTTATTCCACTGGATATATTACTGCAGTTTTACTCACCGATTGGTGCATTTTACTAATAACTATTATAGTGAGTAATTGTTGTAGTAAAGGTAATTGCATTAACTCAAACTGAAACTGATAACCCTGTTCAGTCACAGAGCTACATATATACATTTGAATGCTGTTCAAAGTTACATGAGTTGATGAATATATAAAAGTCTCTGACTAATTAAAAATTCACACACATTTAGAAAATACCATTTAGATCCTCATTTCCTCTTTCCTTACATGTTCTCAGGTGGTTGCTAGGCCAAGAATTTTTGTCTTATTGGCTTACCTTGGTTAAAAAGTGAATAAATGTTCATTTTGATTAAATGTTTAATGCTTTAAAACAAATTTTATAAGAGTAATGTTTTTTTTTATGTTTACATTTATTATTGGATTTTTTTTTTTCATTTAGCAATTTTCTATTTGTCTGTAAATATTCTTAGTTCAAAAACAAAGTGCACATGAAAATGTTTTTATATTATGTATTTTCTTTTGGATTGAAAGTTTATTTTAATTTTCGTAAAGTATAAAACGTATAAAGTTTTCATGATACTGAGAGTGACATTTTTAATTGTTTGTATGGTTCTCAGTTCCTGCACCACTGTCTCCCACTGCTAAATCTGTGGGCACCCCGAGTGAGGCAGGTAGCCAGGACTCCGGCGATGGCGCCACAGGGCCCAGGTATTACGACTGTGTGCTTCTCGCTCTCTCGCTCTCTCGCGCTCTCTCTCTCTCTCTCTCTCTCTTGCACTCTCTCTCTCTCTCTCTCTCTCTCTCTCGCACACTCGCTCTCTCTCTCTGATATGTAATTGTTAGTGCTGAAGAGGCTCGTGATTGTGGGATTGCATGAGCGACAGTCAGTCTGTGCACCAAAGGGAAAATGTTTATGTTGTTTAAAGACTTTGTGTGTGTGTGTGGGGTTTTGTGTACAGGTTTCAACAGGTAGTATGTTTTCCCTGCAGTTCCATGCTATTAGCTGTTTTTGCCTATAACTCAGACATAACTTATGCCACATAGGAAAGCCCCTAGTGTGAAGAGTAAATATTTCTTGTCTGTCAGGTGGGCTGAACTCTATAATTTGGTCTTTTTTGCCCGTTCCAACAGTCTACTCTACATTTAGCTGTATCTTGGAAGAGTTACTGTTTTACATAGAATACAATTTTTTAGAATCATTTTCTAGGGAGAGCAGTATGAAGATTAGTTATTATAAACATTTAAGTACAAGTAAACAAGACAAGTGCAATAAAGTTCTTCAGAATCAGAATTGGATGCAAGTGCCATTTTTAGTTAAAGGAGAAATATTCATACTCAAAATCCTATTGGTTGTGAGCCGCCTGGGGGACTCTTTAACCCCTGATTGGAGTTTGGACTTTGATGGAAACTCTAACCCCTTACACACAAACACACACCTACATGAAGTGCAGCCCTGGGGGGCAGTTTCCCGCCTGAGGCCCTGTGTGTCCACTCATTTCCCTCTGCTGCACCACTGCTTCCTACACACATGGAGGTCATTTTTTTTTTTCAACCACATATACACACGTGTACATCCACAGAGGCTCATGTACACCATCCTGGGGCGCACTCTGCCACACACAACCACACACAATGTGAGAGTGGCCCTGCTTGTGTTAGTCATGGCAGGGCCGGTGACGCAGCTAGCAAGTAGACGCACTGTCTACGGCATTAGGTCTTGGGGGAGAGTTGTAACGAGCCTTGTACCGTCACAAATTTGTTCTCTTTGAGAGAAGTACTGTCTAACTCTTACTAGCTCTGACTAATATCTTATGGCATGGTTTATTTTTAATATAGATTATTATACTATTAAAGATGTATTTGCTGCCTCTAACTGCTGTGGATGTTGTAGATGATTGTAAATGTTTTTTCTAACCATGCTTATAACATTTCTTCATATTTTCTCTCTTGTCTGTTTCTTTCTCACACACTCTCTAATATTGGCTTTTTGCTGCGAAACTAACAGGACTCTTCATTGGGACTCTGATCCTTCTACATTACTACTTCACTCTGAGCTGGGGTACTGCATCCTCCATCTTTTCTTCTGCTTTCCCTACTCCTTTCCTTCATTTACAACCTAAATTCTATTGGAGAAATTATTTATTTTAAAGACACAGATTGTATGATTAAAATTAGGGATGAGACTGATCCATTACCAATATTAGTATCACACTGATAGCCATTGAAAATACTGTGTACAATTTCAGGAATAATTTAAATCTATGACATTGCCGACCTCAGTATCATGTATGAAAATCTTGTACTTTGAGCCAAAAACATTAGCTTGAAAATACAGAAAGTAGTCTCATGGGGCTCAATGTGATCTAGTTAGAGAAATATGCATCTGTGGACTGCTTAAATTCTTTGTTGCCCAGAGCCCCCTGAAGAGAATCAAGCTAGCTTGAAATGCTAACTTTCAATCTTGAACATTGTTGGAGGTGTGCTCAATTTATAAAACTGATTTAATGAAACCACTTTGCATACTTTGAAGACTATCTGCTGTCCTCTAATCCTTCTCCAGGTTTCTGCTTTTTAGAAATGTTTTTGTGTCTAGATTGGCCAAAATGAATGGGACATATATACCACTTTTAGATAAGTGTGTCAGTTGAAATGCTACAGTGAAAAGGGCTAATTTTAAAACCTATTAGGTCAGATCTTAAGTTATCAGTGTTGTGTTAAAATAAATGATCTTAACAAATACTTTTTGAACCCTTATGTGTTATGTTGCCTATAAAGCATATGTGTTTTGTTTTTGCAAAAGAGCATATGATGTAGTGGTATTTTGAGTACCGTACTCTTATGGTCTTGGCCTGTAGCATGATGCACCTTCAGATTTTACATTCTAGACTACTTTCTGATGTGTGTGCATGTATATACATGTATGCATTTGTTCCCTCCCTACCAGGCGAGGCCCGGTGAAGCTGGGAATGGCAAAGGTGACCCATGTAGACTTCCCTCCCAAAGAGGTGGTGTCCTACACCAAGGAGACTCAGACACCCACCATGAGTGAGCAGAAAGAGGGTGAGTGCTGGCCATGCAAATGCTTTCAGCAAATTTACCTTTCTTGCTGACATTGGGGTTTTTTGTTGAAAACCCCATATTAGCTGTGGAGTTTAACTTTTTCTCAGCCCTTACATCAAACAGCATGACACGGTGCAAAAATGCCCTCTTAGTCTTTTTAAAAATTTTTTTTCTTTTTTCTTTTTTATAAACCTGCTAATTATAGCCCCTATAAATGCCTGTACTGCCTTCACAAATTTCCTCATGTTGTGTACCTTAATTAAACAAATAAGTGACTATAAAGAGATTATATGCTCTTTTATGCTGAAAATCATATAACCCCCATTTGATATTGCTCTCATTTATTTATTTATTTATTTATTTATTTATTTATTTACCCCCTAATTAAAAATGTTGTAGTTAATACACAGACACCTTAGACATACTGGTAGCTAACTTTTTAGCATGTGCTGACAAGGCAGTCAGAGGTGATATACGAGGTTACAGTGTATAGTCTGGATACTGGGTTGTAAGCCTCTCTGATCAGATGAAATTGTGTGTGTGTTTGTGTGTGTGAGTGAGAGAGGACTTGCTTTGGAAATGATCTGACTTAAGCGTGCATGGAGATGAAAGCTAGGGGAAAATTGTGGGGCCTCAGGAAACATAAGAAGTCAAGGAAAGATTAAACTCCCTCATACATACACACATGCTCAGCTTTCTTGCTCTACACTCCGGTCTTGCTGAACGGTAGGGTCCCTTTTGCCAATTATCATTTAGGATGAGGGCTAAAAAAGCAATGATGTGAAAGGGAGTGATACAGAAAGAATGAGAGACTGGGAGAAAGGGAACAGGAAATTGTAGGAAGATTGAAGGATGATATGAAGAAGTGTGCCATGCCTTGCTAATGCATGTGAAGCATGTCAACATGTATGTAATTGCAGCTCATAGCTTTTATGTGGAACTCTCTGCGTGTCTTCAAAAAGCCTCATTCACTGTTTGGGTTTTAGTGATCTCCAGGTCCTCATGTCAAGCACATGTCGGAAGGTGGGGGTGGGTGTGGGGCAGTAATTGCTTGAGGGGGGGTTCCTCAGATAGCTCTCTCAGCTTTGCATGCATTACCAGGCTTTTGTTTGGCTGAAGCTAGTCTCTGTTTTTTGAGTTTTACAAGTATAGTAGTGTGACTGACTTTGATTTGGTAAAAGAAAATGGTATCTGAAATATGTAAACAAACCTTACAACAATGATTTTTCATAAGTTTGCAAAACATATGTTTATATAATGAAATACATGCAGTAAGTCATGATTTTATAGTTTCAGTTCAATACTTAGTATATCTAGTCAGTGTTTCATGAACCAGGTGTGCTGTCTTCTGTGTGATATCTCTGTGCATCAAAGAGAAATCTGAAACCAAGCTTGTGTTCTAAAAACTAGCTCATAAGATTTCAACTTTTTAACACTTACAATTAAATTTTTTTTTACTGAATTTATTGGTATTTTAATGAATTCTGATAATATAACTAGAATAAGCAAAAAAAAAACCAAAACCAAATGACCTTTGCCAACTACTACACAGTTTTCACACACAACTCCCTATCTACCTTAATATATACACACACACACACAAGAACATGAACATTCAGTTCTCGAAGAGATGTTTTAACCAGAATCAAATGTGTAAATGTACCTGATGGAGGGCCAAATTGTGATAGCTAGATGGCTGAATCAGAATATTTAAATAATGCTAGTCGTATGTGTATGAGAGTAAATGCCAACTTGTTTGGTCTGATCCCTTACAAGAATTGCTGCAGCACAAACTACTGAAAAAGGTACTGCAGACTAAGACATAAAGGTGTTGAAACACTTTGAATTACTGTGTGTGAGGGTATATTGCCGATCAGTCAGAGTGCCAATGCTAACCTGTCCACTTCTAAAAGCATCTTCCATGGGTATATGAATATTTGATCTGATGGAAGGAAGCTGACCTGGTCTGAATCAGGTTTTCTTTTACATCATGTGAACAGCTGGGTGGGTTTTGCACAATTTATGTTTATACTCTTAAAATAAATCAGTTGATTAATTTTTTCCAGCATGAGGAAGCAAAAAAATGTGTAATGCTTCATAACTGTCTTAAAAATAATAAAAATAAAAAAGTATTTCTGCAAAAAAGCTTAAAGGCTTGTTAAAGCTTTTCTGGCAGCAGTGAACACCTCAAGTCTTCTTGGGAATGATCCTACAAGCTTGAATAATATCTCTTTTGGAAGTTTTCTGGTAGATGGTCATGAGGCGGTATGGTTGGATGGAGCATTTTCAGGTCTCTCCATAGATTACTCTTTTTGCTTCAGGTCAAGACTCTGGCTGGGCCATTCTGGGCCAGTTGCTTCTGCATTTCCATGGTGGCATACTTTGCTTATGTCTTTTCTAATTATGTGTAAGGAATAGTCAGGCACAGGTTTTAGAAGCAAGTGTCATAACAGAGGTTCTGAATACTGATGTAAATAGTATATTTACATGTGTATTATTTTTAATAAATTAACAGAATTCTTCAAACAATGTTTTTGTCATTGTAGAGTAGTGCTTGCAGAATTGAAAAAATGAAAAATCACTTGAATCTGTTCTAAGAATTCTAAGTGTGGAACATCACAAAAGGTTAAAAACTTTCTGTTTGCATTGGTGTTATTTTGGTGTGTACCACCTAATAAAATATTGTTGAAGACCAAGTATATTCTTTCACAGCAATTCATTCCTTATTGGCAGTGAAACCTTTCTGCAGCGTGACCTGTGACACTGAAAATTGTTGAGGAATGCAGATATACAGTACTGTGCAAAAGTTTTGGGCAGGTGTGGAAAAAATGCTGTTAACAAAGAATGCTTTCAAAAATGAAAGTGTTAATCATTTATTTTCATCAGTCAACAAAATGCAGTGAATGAACAAAAGAGAAATCTAAATCAAATCAATATTTGGTGTGACCACCCTTTGCCTTCAAAACAGCATCAGTTCTTCTAGGTACACTTGCACACAGTTTTTGAAGGAACTCGGCTGGTAGGTTGTTCCAAACATCTTGGAGAACTAACCACAGATCTTCTGTGGATGTAGCTTCCTCACATCCTTCTGTCTCTTCATGTAATCCAGACACACTGGATGATGCTGAGATCAGGACTCTGTGGGGCCAGAAGAACTGATGCTGGTTTGAAGGCAAAAGGTAGAAACACCAAATATTGATTTGATTTAGATTTTTCTTTTGTTCGCTCACTTTGCATTTTGTAAATTGATCAAAATAAACAATAATCATTTATATTTCTGAAAGCATTCTTTGTTTACAGCATTTTTTCCACACCTGCCTAAAACTTTTGCACAGTACTGTGTGTGTGTATGTATGTATGTGTGTGTGTGTGTGTGTGTGTGTGTGTGTGTATGTGTATATGTATATGTGTATATATATATATATATATATATATATATATGCCCTCTTTTCCCCAGCCCCTGGTCTTTCACACTGAAACGTATGGGCTCTTTGCATGGCATCATGAATTTGTGTTTAACATGGCCAATATCTACAGACAACACCAAACTGACATCCCCTCCACCTCTCCTTCCAATGTCCCTGCTGCCACTATATAATCATTTCATCAACTCTTTCCCATTCCCCTGTCTTCTCTCCATCACCATGCAGGCACATAACAAAACACATTGGGTGACATTGGGAGCCTTTCATTCCTCTTGTCTCTGCCACTCAAAGTCTCTCTCTCTCTCTCTCTCTCTCTCTCTCTCTCTCTCTCTCTCTCTCTCTCTCTCTCTCTGATTGAGTGATTTGTCATGGGCTGTGGAGACAGTGAGGGGTCCGCTCTCTGAAGGTCAGCGGGTGGTACAGTACAGAAGGAGAGGGCACTGAGCTCTGCTGTGCTACAGACACAGCTGCTTGGGGCTTGGGTTGACACACATGCTGATTAGAGTCCTTGATTTATACCATTCAGATTCAGTATCCTTTCTTCAGTCTTTTGTCTGCACTGTACTTGTCATTTCAAGAGAAACTTAAAAGCAGATCCGTCTAATGGAGTTTAAAGGGTGCCTGAAGTCTTGTGAGGGCCTGCAAACTGAATCTGACCTTGCTGCTTTTCTGTATGGAATATTTTTTTCATAAGGAAATAGTGGTTGTAGGTGGAAAAGCTCACCAGTTTTTTCAGAAACGGATATGTTTCTTGCATCTTTCTGGATTGTTTGCGGTGGACATCATGTGATCCCACTGTCTTATTGCCAAACTGCGGTCCAATCTTTGTGACTGAGAGATGTGTATGCTTAGTAAGGTTTCAGGACCATCTGAGACTGTAATGGTTTCCCTGTGAATATGAACTTTAATTAAAGGTGATTGTTTTAATCATCCTCTCCTGAGAGGAGGAGTACTACTCTATTTTAATCACTGGGGCATGTGAGAGGCCTCTCATATGGAGAGCCTCTCTCTAAACTCGGGCACTCTTAACCCAGCACTCAACTGACACAACCACAAAACTGCCTGCCTTTCGAAATTAAACCTATTGTCTGAGCTTGAATTTATCATCTACATGAGCATTATTCTCCTTTAAGATATGTATTTAATCAGTCATGAAAAATTAATAATGTGTTGGATGCACCCCTCAGGGAATAATATCTAAGTACATAAGGAATTATGGGTAAAAAGTGCCAATCATTTTGTCACCATGTGAAACGGTCCCAGCGATTTTTATGAAGTTACTCTTGAAGTGCTCTGAAACATAGCCCATATGAAACCATTCTATATCCAGGGAGTGGAGACTTGCAATAGTGAACTGTGATATTGAAATGTGTTCGTTTTGCTTTTAATTGTAGGAAATGGCTTCCTTTTATCTGTTTATCTTGTATCTTATGGCAGGATTTTAAACTGAATTCTGAAATTCCATTTTAAAAAAATCATATAAAAGGATGCGATTTTACAAAAGCAATGTATTTAGTTATATTTTACTAGTTTTGTTTTATATATATATATACACACATAGTAAAGTTCTATGTGAATGTTCGTTTTTGACTTGATCATATCGTGTTTTTTTTTTTTGTTTTTTTTTTCCTGTTGTTTTATTCATAAAAAAAAATCCTGAAGATTGCAAAACCTTCCCACTTACATTTTCTGGATTAATAAAGTAGTACATTTAGTAAATAAATGTGTTAGAGAACATTTCGGGGTCATCTATGTCTACGGACTTGTTTTGGCTGCTTTAAGTAGTTCATCAGTGTTCCTGGCCCACTTCTTTGTGCCCGCTTTTAATAGCAAAACCTATCCACACGAGCCCTGTGTAATTAAGCATGCCACTGTAATCGTAATGCCCGGCACTGAGAGCTAAGGTTTGTTTGCTTAGTCCCCTTTTGATAAGTTTAAATGTGGAAGTCAGGTTTTTTAGGGTCCTCTTTCTGTCTGTTTTAAACAGACACCATGCACCTGCACTGGAGATCAAAGGGCATTAGTCTTGTACTCGAACAACCTCTGGACCCATGGCGGGTTTGCATTAATATATTGTCCATCCACAAAAGCTTGTGATTACTCCCGGTGTCCCCCTGCTCCCCCCTCTGCTACCCCCAAAAGCTTTTATTCCTTAAATGATACAAAAGCGATAATTGGGCTGCTTTGAGATGAGGTGTCGATGGGGAAGGGGATCTGTCATCAGGGTGAATTCTGTTAAATGTCCACCCACCCCCTCTCTCGGTCTCTCTCTCGCTCTCTCTGTACCTCTCTCTCTCGCTCTCTCTGTACCTCTCTGTCTTTCTCTGTGTACAACCGCTCACCCTCTTACTCCTGTGGGGTCACCAGGATCACTAGCTTTTCTCCAAATGGCCATTTTGGCTGGCAGGTGCATTATACCCTTTATTTTCAGATTGTCTTTCCGCTGCTAATGCCTGGCAGGTTGATTGCTTGGGCCTTGCTGGCAGAGAAAGGGCTGCGGCATGCGCTCAGGCCCCAGACTGAAAGACACTGATTACTGTTTTCCTCTGAGCCTGATTGAGGCCCTTGAAAGGAAAGATTTTAACCTTCTCTCCTCTATCCTTCCCTGACTAAGGGCCCAATGCACTGAGATGGCCTGTGTCATCAGCGCAACTCTGTAAACTCATCAGAACAATTCTTAGGCTTTCTTCCCTCTTCTTTCCTCTTGACTCCCCCCCAGTCTTCCATTATCTGTCAGAAAATGGAGGATCTGACAGATGACATTATCATTTTGATTTGTCTCAGGAAAGAACAATTTTACCCTCTTTATAATCACCCCTAAAATGTGGCTAATTTTTCTGTTACTCACCTTAATTTCGTGCTTCATGTGTATCCTAGGCATGTTAACTTTTTTTTTTTTTTTTTTTTGTAGTCATGAGTTTACAATAAGCAGTGGATTTGTTTCAAATGATTAGGATGTGTGCGCGTGTGCACATCGGTGAAAAGCTTGACGTTTTGTTTGACCAGTGTGTGGCTTGCCAGCTGGTCAGGGCCACAAGCTGTATTTTGTTGTACATCCTTGCAGTTTGAATAGCAGTCCTCAGACCCCCTGGTGTGTGGGTAATTGCACAGGCTTGTGGTTCCGGCGAATGTGTTGAGAAGAAGCAGTCAGGCAGAAAACCTCAGTGCCATCTCTATGCCACCTCTCTCACACACACAATCCCAGCAGAGCCATCTGCCTCACATACCCCTCTCGTCAGCTGGCCTGCCCAATAAGAGAGGTTTAGGGCACCTGCTGCCCGCCCTCCTATCCTGTTTGTATGTGTGCTCGTGTGTGTATGTGTGTCAGTGTGTATGTACATGTATTGGAAAAGGAGAGAGGATGCTGCTAACGAGTGTACTGCTTGTTGAATAGTGTGTCTCATTAACTGGCGCGCTGTGGGGGGCGAAGAGCCCCACAGACGAGCAGTTTTTCGAAGAGCCGACACTTTTATAGCACAGTGACCAACTGTGAAGCAGAAATCTTTTAAATGTTGTGTTTTTGCAGTTTTGACCTAGTGTGAACATGAAAACTCCAACATGTCATCACTTTCCTTCAAAAGCTCTGGTGTTTTGTTTTGGCTGTTCCAGTTCATAGGGATATGACTTCACTGCATTCATATCGTCATGAAGTTCTGCAATCAATTTCTACCCATTTGTCATGTGCTACCTCACCTTCGGAGGGAATGGTCTTGATACCCATGACTAAAAATAATAGTGATTGTATTAATATTCTGATTAGATTTAATGTTTTTTTTTTTTTTGTTGTTGTTTTTTTTTTTTTTTCCAAATCAAAAACATATTACAATTTATAGAAACTGGAAATAATTTTCAATGCTGATATAGTTCAGATTATGAGTAACCATGAGCTCTCTTGTTCTTTGCAGTAATGAAGTAGCAGCAGGTTTGGTTTACTTTACATTTACGGCATTTAGCAGACGCTCTTACCCAGAGCGACTTCCATGTCCTAATTACAGGGACAGTCCCCCTGGAGCAACTCAGGGTTAAGGGTCTTGCTCAGGGACCCAGTGGTAGTAGTGTCAGAGGTGGGATTTGAACCTGGGACCTCTTGAGTCATAGGTCCATAGGCAAGTGCCCTACCACTTTACATTAGATCATTGTCAATAATGGCCATTGCACCAATAACAGCTTTCCACAAATTTTCATTATTAATATCCTGCAACTGCATATTACTTAGATGTGTGCACATTGTTGTCCTTTTGGAAAAATAAATAAATGTATACATTTGATATGTTGAAGAGGAGAGATTTTTTAACATTTGTTTTGAATTGAACTATTTCTTGTATTTATTGGATAACTATTTTTGAAAATATTTATTATGTTTTACTGAACATTAGTTTCTTGGCCTAATATCACTTAATGATGTGCTGTGCTCAACAGAGGAGGAGGAAGAGGAAGAGCTTGCTCCTGCAGAGCCAGTAGCAGAAGTGGAGAAAGAGACGCCAGTAGAGAAAATAGAGGAAGAAGGTAGGCTTTGATGAAAATGGGTTTTTACTTGTTTTTGTTTGCGTAGTCTCATTTTATTTTAGGCATGGAGGGAACGAGGAGTTTACGTACTTTAATCCTCCCTCTTTCTAGCACCCCCTCATGAGCTGACTGAGGAAGAGAAGCTGCAAATTCTGCATTCAGAGGAGTTCATGGACTTCTTTGACCACAGCACTCGCATCATTGAGAGAGCCCTGTCTGAACATGTGGATGTTTTCTTTGACTACAGTGGCCGTGACCTGGAGGAGAAGGAGGGGTAATAAATTCAGATACTTTTCTCCTCGCATGGATTTCCTGATTTAGCTCACTCACACAAGGTTGTGTGTTTCTTTGTTTCCTTTTTTTAAATTCTAGTTTATTATATTATAGTATAGTTTATTAAATTATAGTAGGCCTGTAAATTATATTATTATATTAGTAACTGAGTTTTAACAGTTGATGGATTATATATATACAAGGCTTTTATGAGCAAACATTTTAATTTAATTTTAAATAAATTAAAACAGTAACGGTAAACTGATTTGTGTGCATTTGGGATCCTGCTGATGTGGGTTTTTGTTATTTCAGTGATGTGTGCCAAAGGCTCCTTCTTGTGTAGAGCTGTCAGAGAGAGCACAGTTTTATTATAATCTGCCTAAAGATTGATTAGCATTAAAATATCATTAAAATAAGTAAATCCAAGTTTATTAAAAAAAAAATAAATGATTGATTATTCAATGAGTAATCATGATGATTTTATGAGTAATCACAGGAGCCCCACCTTATCATATACTTTTTTATGTCTTTAATGGCAAGTATGCAGTTACTAAGTACTAATGGCAAAATGGCAAGAAGCTGATAGTTTTCTTTATTAAAGCTCAAGCCTCATTTTCAGATTCATAATAATTTAGTGAAAAGTTTCTTTTTAAATAATCATTTTTTTAACTGTGGCTAATGCAGCTGTACATTTGTGTTCTCTGTTTCATGCAGTGAGATGCAGGCTGGAGCGAAGCTGTCACTAAATAGGCAGTTCACGGATGAGCGCTGGTCTAAACACAGAGTGGTCACCTGCTTGGACTGGTCTCCACAGGTAACTGACCGCCAGAGGAAAAACACATGTTCTTTATGCTAACAGAGCTACACTGGCTTAATAAAGATCTCCCAGCTCCTTGCTTATAAAAATGTACTATGGGAAGGAACACCTGCACAAAAATGCCTTCTTGTACATTTCTTTTAGAGAGAGGTCACATGGGTGCTGTTTTGCCATTTTAGTCATTTATAGTCTCAGAGAAAAGTAGTAAGATGTGGGTTATTAAGCATTTTTCATTATTGACACTTAACTACATCTGTATCTTGTTTTGGTTCTGCACTTTTGATATCAAATCGCTAGCACTAAAGGAACAATAACCTTGTCCCTGCTCAAACAGTCATCACCAATTACACCATGGTCTGTAATTATATAAGGAACTGTGACAGATGACCTTTCAGAATGTTCACTATAATTTTTGCTTATAGCTCAAATGTCTACGGAATAAACGTAGGTTGCTGTGAAAAGAAAAAATGACACCTATGTGCTCTGAGGTTCTTTCTAAAGTTTGTGTTAAGCAGTGCTCCAAATCATATTTCAAGTTTGTTTTATTGCTTTCCAACCCACAGGTTCAAACTTAAAGATAACTGTCACATTTATTCACTGATTATGTAATGAAAATTGCTTTTTGCACTGTCAAAACAGAAGACTGTTCTGAAGCTTGGAGGCATTGCATCTAGTTATGTTTAATCGGCTCAATGTGTTCTGCTGCTTTCTCAATTTCACTCGCCCTAGCAGATGTATACAATCTAAACAGACATGTATTATTGTTTAAGCTGCCGTGGTTTCTCTAGAGGCTGAAATCAGTGCTTTAGCAAATCATGGCTGAGGTGGAATGATTATGTTTCTCTATGTGCTGCTCTGCATTGTGAGATGTAAGGCCTGAATGACTTCTGGCGCTTGCTTTGTACCTAAAGCCACTTGTCACCACACAAATTGCTCAGCACTTTTTGTGTTCATTTCTCTACACTGTAATCATTTCATTTGCACTAGGAGATGCAGAGGTGAACATTTTTTGGGTAGAGCCTTGGTTTTAAGGTTGTATTAAAGGTTTAAGTGTTCCTGCCTGATTTTAGAACTTTTTACACATGGATTATTTCATGTGACTAACATACCTGGGTAGCATTAAAGTTACTGTACCTTCTGCTGAGCTAGCATAAACAGAGGTGTAAATGATGTGTTCTCACTTAAATTTCGGTCTCAAAGTCAAAAAATCAAATTTTTTGGGATTGTTTTATGGGCGTAATTATGTTTAAGGGACCTTTAACCCCACCCAACCCCTCGTTCTCCCAAATGAATTCAACAAAGTGTGCCTTTAGACTGATATCTGTAAATGAACTTTGTTCTTATTGGCTAATCTGTATCATGCCGCCCAGACCACAGTCAATTTGCTTCATAAATTGAGTGTGAACAGGCCAGGCTGAACTGCTCTACCTCGATGGGATATGTGTAAAATAATAGATTTTTACAGCTTAGTTTTCTTACATGTGCCCTAAAGACTGGTGAGTGACAGCGGTTTTTTGAAGGTTGGGAAAAATTGGTCTTTTTACCAATAACAAATGGCATTTTTTGGTTCATTAAACAAAGCAAAAATAAGTGATCCTATGGAAAAATATGGATATGGACCCTTTAGGAAAGAAAAAGAATTGACCCTAAGATTTACATTAGTGTTATCTTGTAGGTTGCTTTGGATGCTTTGGATAAAAGCATCTGCTTAACGTGAAGGTATACAGTCTTAAAATTCCTAAATGGCTGCAGTTCACTTTGTATATAGTTTCGCAAACAGGACCCACAATGACAATAAACCACTTCTTAGAAATATCTTTAAGAAACCATACACTCATAAGGGGGATTAAAGAAACGTGTCTCAGCAGAAGCTAGGCGCAATGCTCTGTTAGCTCATTTATTTGTCTGCAGTATGAGAATTACACTGCTGCATGCGAGCTTCTCTTCACCATCACTGCTGCTGAGAAAGTTTCCCTGTAATAAATCTTGTTGAAGTAGGGAGGTGACGCGCTCTGCCTGGCATCCAAACATCCACACACACACAGACCACAGCAGGAGGGAAGGGGAGAAGTGCCTGAGGGATTGTGTGTGCATGTGGTTGTTTGCATTACGTTTTAATGTTTTTCTGTGTCTGCAGTATCCTGAGCTGCTGGTTGCCTCTTACAACAACAATGAGGAAGCTCCTCATGAGCCTGATGGAGTAGCTCTGGTGTGGAACATGAAGTATAAGAAAACTACGCCTGAGTACGTCTTTCACTGCCAGGTACAGGAGGAGGCACCCCGCCTCAAAAATCTACACCTCCGATACAACCATGCTTAACCTCCCCTGAAATAACACACACACACGCACAGCTAGCAGTTTCTCTGACAGGCATGATTAGACTAATGCTCCCAGATTTCCTTGCATCTTTCTCTTCATCCTTGATGCTTCTACTGTGAAGTCTAAGCTGGTAGGACCTAAATGCTTTAAAATTTCAACCTCTCCAAGTCCATATTAAACTTGAATTTAATGAATTGAAATTGTTAGATGCAGCATATGAGAACTTCAGAACTATATCCGAAAATTCCGAAAGTATAGTTGAACCTACAATTTCCAGTTTCTGTAACATGCACAAATTTTACTTCTAACTGTGTGTGCGCGCGCCCTGAGGTGGTCTGCTGTGGACAGACTGAGTAGAACCACATGTGCTGGCTTCTAGAACGGATGCATGGCTCACACTCTACGCAGACCTAGGAAAAACTCCATACATACATAAGTGTGAACTTGTATTTTCCCCCCATCGTGTGCTTGTGTGTCAGAGAGAGTCAAAAATTCCCTTTTCTTCCTGTGAAAACTGGAAAAGAACCTTTCTTCTTCCAGTGTGTCTGAGCTGGCAAAAAGCCTGCAATTTATATAAAGGAAGCCTTTGGTTTAGATGGTGAAGATTATGTTGGGTATGGTGAGGGTTTATATTTGGCGAAGACAGTAAGTCAGTAAAAAAATCACAGCAGTGCCACTGGACATTTTCCAGTACAGAAAGCTGGTCCATCTCTTCTGAAAGACAAATATTCACTCATGCATACATATCCAGCCTCCCTTTCTTTTCCTTGTTTTATGAATGTTTGTGCATCAGATGGAATGCTTTTGATTCAGTGTATACAAAAGAACAGGAAGCCATGGTGTGCATGACTTTACTTACAGTTGATGGGGAAAAATTCTAAGAACACTGCTCTGTTTAGGTCTAAATAGTTGTTTCTTTTCATTTATGGTTTTACCATTGATTTCTTTCATCCTATTCAAATGTATGACTCAAACCTCCCTCTCTCTCTCCCCTCTAGTCTGCAGTGATGTCAGCGGCATTTGTTAAATTTCATCCTAATTTGGTGGTAGGTGGTACATATTCAGGACAGATTGTGCTGTGGGACAATAGGAGTAACAAGCGAACCCCTGTTCAGAGGACCCCACTCTCAGCTTCTGCCCATACGGTATGGCTACGTACATAATCAAGAGAACCCTATAGCAGACTGCCACACGTTAGGATTGCCTGTTGATTACAAATGTAGCTGCCACACCATGCATGAATAATGGAAAAAGCTTTATTCATATAGCTGGCTGAGCCAGTGTTCGGCCATGTTACAGTTCTGACTTATTGATTATAGTCCAAATGAGCCTAAGTGATGGTACACTAGTGCGCTTATCATTGATAAATCCAGATCACTGGACCATAAAAAGTAATGTTTTTTTTTTTTTTGTTTTTTGTTTTTTTTCACTTTACTGAAAATAAGTATATATTTTTGAGAAAATAATGCTTTTAAATCAAATTTGCTTTTAAATAAACATTATGCATGTTAGTTGGGGTTAAACATGGTACTAAATGATTTTTATTAATGCTGACCACCTTTAAATCTTAAGAAGTGATCTTGCTTGCTATATAGTGAACCTGCATTCATCTATACTGTTAAAGCTTTCATTTTTATGGTTATTGGTTTGTTTACTCCTTCAGTCAGCCGGTTACCTGTCACTATCAATAAATATTCATATTCATATTATTTTTACACTATTCGTTATCCTTTATCAGGACGATTTTATTGTAGTGGAATGATTGCATTGATATTTTAGATGTATCCTCTAGTTCTCTATATATATTTCATTTTTGTTTCGATTTCATTTTTCTAACCCCACATTTCTCTCTTTAGCATCCTGTATACTGTGTGAATGTCGTTGGCACTCAGAATGCTCACAACCTGATCAGCATTTCCACTGATGGTAAAATGTGCTCATGGAGTCTGGACATGTTATCCCAACCTCAGGTACTCAAAATCTGCACTTTTATCACATTGCTCATGAGTAACATTTAGTTGGAGGATTTCCAGCTCTCCCAGGAGCCACCTATCAACCTTTGTGCAAGTGTAACAGGATAACTCACACTTGTGTTAGGATTGGTTGGCTAAGGAAAGGGCATTATTGAACAGTGAGTGGTTTAGGGTAACACCTCAGTCGAAAGAGTTAGGGGAGGAGGTTTGGGAGTGCTTCTGGAAAAAAAATGACTTGTTTATCCTGCACAGTCGCAGAACATTTTTGATCAAGATGGCCATTTGCATGTTGTAATTAACTTTTAGTATGGTAACACTACCTGTGTTGTATATTAATCGTTTATAACGTGTTAGTTGATTTTACATCATCCATTAAGAAATCGTCAGAGGTTATCAACTATGCTTTGTGCTGATATCACCCCTCTGTCTTGCACAGGACAGTATGGAGTTGGTGTTTAAGCAGTCTAAGGCAGTGGCAGTAACTTCCATGTCCTTCCCCCTGGGTGATGTCAATAACTTTGTGGTAGGCAGCGAAGATGGATCAGTCTACACAGCCTGTCGGCATGGCAGGTAATATGAGTGCACGCACAGTTTTCCACTTACTTATTTAGTTCCCTCTACCATTTATTTTCCCTCTACTTGTACACTAATTGCACTCAGTTGCCGTATTTACTCGTGTATAAGTCGCTCTTGTTTTTATTTTGCATAATTAAATTGAGGGGGGGGGGGGGGCGTGCATTGTTTAAAAAAAAAAAAAAAAAAAAAAAGGTGCATTGTATTCTATTATCGCAATAAAAGCGTCATCTTATTGTATAAAACATTCCGTCATTGTATATGAAGGGATGCAGAAATCTCTTGGGTACCTGAATGCAGAGAGATGCCATGTGTTGATGGAGTCATATTCAGAGTCAGCCAGAGCAGTTATTCAGCGAGCTGTTGAGCTGTGTGCTTGTCCTCGGCAGTGATTGAGAGAGCTGCAATGTTTCCACTTCATTTATGACGCTATGATTATGATATTCTCATCTCAGCTCGGCTAATAAGGCAGAAGCATCTCTCACACTGGCTATTTACCTCTCAAAGTAATGAGAGCAGGATGGTGTGGGACACACCACGATCGCTCACACGAACACATTCTTTTCTGTGTACTTTCTCTTTGTCACTTATTCATTACTGTCTTTTTTGTAAAGCTTTTCCTTGTGTAGAATCAGGGTATATACTACAGCGGATATCAAGCTTCTAGAGTGTTCTCCTTTTAAGCATTTTATTATCAAACCCATTTCAAGAAAGTGCAGTACTGGCATGCTGTCATGGTGAGCTTGTTCACTTATCAAAGTTCCTTAGCTTAAAAGTTTTTAACATGTATTTTTATATCTCTTTTCTGTTATGACTAGGAATACATATATTTTTTGTAGATATATTATCGCTGATTCCGCACAGCCTCAGCTTTTTTTAGTACTACAGCTTATGACAACAAATTTGTAAAGTTTAAGATGAAATCACAAAAAAACATGTAAAACTAAAAATTTTGAAATTTGAATGATTAATCTAATAAGCAAACCTCTTGGTGAATTTGAAACTCTCTAATGCCTATTTGTACAGTTCTGTGTTTCAGCATTTTTTTTTTTTTTAATATTACTTCGTAGCTGTAAAGAGTCTACTTTGCAGTTTTGTATATCCCTGTAATACAATTCTTATTACATTTAATGTTGAATATAAATGCGACCAGCTAAGTTAAAGCTAAACGGAATGATTTTGAAAGGAACTAAACTATCAACTACCCCATCCTAATCATTGTGTTTAACCTTAACTTTAAGTGTCCTCCCTCTGTCTCCCCCACTCCTTTCACGTCTCTCCCTCCCTCCCCCTCTCTCTCTATCTCCACACACACACTCCCAACAGAAATTATTGGTTCACTTAATGCCGTCCACAACAGAATTGTTTACATGAAATCACCATAATACCATTAATTAACCAGAGATCCATGAGAAGATGGCTGAAGACCTGATGGCATGCAAACACTGAATCTATTAAAAGTTCTATTGAAAGTATTCTAATCAGCTAATGATGTTTTACAGTTTTTACCAAAATATATTACTTTTGGTAGGTTCCAAAAACTGCATAACGGGGGGGAAAAAAAAAAAAAAAATCATGACTTTCCATTTTGGACATGGTCTGAGCCCATCGTCAACCATTACTGTTTGGCCCACCCAGACTATGAGAAGAAAATGCTGTTCTTTACCAAAGGAAGTGATGCTAACCAAACAGCCTATGTGCTAAACTCATGCTTGAGTAGAAAGTGGGGTCAAGTTGTGCTATAATAATTATCCCTGACCTGTGTGTGTTTGTGTGTGATGAGCAGCAAGGCAGGCATCAGTGAGATGTTTGAGGGTCACCATGGGCCGATCACAGGTATTCACTGTCACACAGCGGCCGGCCCCGTAGATTTCTCTCATCTGTTCCTCACGTCTTCCTTTGATTGGACCGTCAAACTCTGGAGCACTAAGGTACTATACCATTCTAGAACTTTAACGGCCTAAAAGAAAAAAGCAGTGTTTCTTTTAATGATAGCATGAAGGGTGGCAGTTCATGATAATTATCATGCAGATAATCTTCAAGGGGCTTCCTGCACCTATGCAAATAAAGGTTTTGTTTTTTGTTTTTTTTTTCCCCTCTCCCCTCTATTGAAAGGAGAATATACTCCAGGAATAGGCTTTGTCCACTATTTCTGTCCAATGAGTCCATGGAAAGCTCCCAGATTTCATGTTGTAACTCTTAAATATCTGTTTAATTCTCCATGAAAGAGCAATGGGAATTCATATAAGTAATAAGGCTGCATGAACATGGTTGTGTTTTGATTGTTGTCTCTACGAGCCAGCTGAGTTTCTGCATGTTACCCTGCAAGCTAGTGACTCTTTCCATTTCTCCCCCCTTTTGTCTCCTGTGTTCTCTGTGTTCTGCAGAATAATAAACCTCTGTACTCATTTGAAGATAACTCTGACTATGTGTATGATGTGATGTGGTCCCCTGTTCACCCTGCTCTGTTTGCCTGTGTGGATGGAGTTGGACACCTGGACCTGTGGAACCTCAATAATGATACTGAGGTAACATACCACACACTGTTTCACTTATGATATTACAGCGTTAAAATAGCTTCAGTAATATTTTGTATGAAACATTTTCTTTTCGATGTGTGTGTAGGTCCCCACTGCAAGTATTACAGTAGAAGGCACCCCTGCTCTGAACAGGCTGAGATGGGCACAGTCAGGCAGAGAGATTGCAGTAGGAGACTCCGATGGACAGATTTTGATCTACGATGTTGGAGAAGTGAGTAATCTAGGAACAGTTAAATGATACCTGATTTACCTCTACTAGTAACTTAATGATCATAATTTGGTTAGGGCTGGGGGAGGGGTGTAAATAACTTGAATGTTCAAATGTTTTAAGGGTATTTCATAATAATGGTTCTAACACAGTAGTGACTCTTAGTACCTCTCTTACAGAGGAATTATTGCAGTATATCACCTTCACTGGAATACTCCTGTGTAATATATCTAGTAATATGGTGTATTAGTTGCCCTTTCTGAGTGTAAGACACAGATTAAAAGACCCATACTAAGAGTTTCAAAGCTAGTGCCCAGACCACAATTAACCCTCTGTCATTGAGGGGTCCCCAAAGGGGAGCACACAGCGGCTGCAAAATGTCTGGGACTTCCATTGAATGGACAGCTGAGTGGGCAAGTGGAAAGCGGGAGAAACAAGAGATTAGAGTAGCTAAAAAGGAGGAGGCAGAAATCAGCTGTAAGAGAAAGAATCAGACAGGTGGAGAGGGAGAGGTGGAGCACTGTTGAGAGTTTATGAGAGGCAATGTGCTGAAGAGCAGCAGTAGTTGCTGGCATCCCCCAGTGAGGTCAGTTTTGTGGCAGTTTCTGAATTGCACTGAAGGTTTTACACATCAGGTTGAGGGTTGGATAAAAGGTCTCTGTAGAATGCTAGATGTCTCTGCTTCACTGCATCTGTCCTATTACAGCAGATTGCTGTGCCACGGAATGATGAGTGGACGCGCTTTGTGAGAACATTGGCAGAGATCAACGAAAATCGAGATGATGCTGAGGAGCTTGCTGCACAACGCCTGCCATCATAATCGCCATAGAGCCTGGCACCATTCCTGGAACTAGCTACAGATTTTCAATACAAAATAATCAAACACCCCATCCAAGCATGATGATGGTAATGCTGAAAACAGAAGACCTCTTCCTTTAAAACATAGTAATGATTTTCAGACAGGCTTAGATTCTGCCCCTTTTTGGATCTGAGTAAAGAACATGTGGTCATATTGTGAAGACGTATGTCTGGGATTGGGCTATACAGTTTAGAAGTCACCAGTGTTCCTCTCTTCCCCAAAACCAGAAGCCTTAAAGCTCACATTTAGGAAAAACATAGAAAACACGCATGTTTCCTAGTTGGCCTCAAGTAACATTTCAAGGTGTTTTCACCTGATATTATATCTAAAAGGTCTTTTTTAACTAATTGTAAACGAGAGAGATTTTTAAAAATTGGCTTCAAATTCTAGAACTCTGAAGTCCGAGTGTGTTTATGAATTTTCTCTTGTCGTTTGTAAATGAAAGTGTATTCAGGATATTAGTTTGGATAATTGTTAGCTCTTTTTTTCCCTTTGTTCTCATGTGACCCAGCCTGAAGGGTTGCATTCGGCAAAGTGTTACAGAGGTTTCTAAAATGAGTCAGGAAAATCTCCCATAAAGTATCGATCTAACTTCAGAGTGGGGTTTTTGAAGAGGCTCTAACTGGTTAAAGGTTATGTAATTGCATGTGCTAAAGAACCTGTTATCTATGAGCATTTATATTTTTGTTTCTCAAAATGAAACACTTTGTTACACTTTTTAACTTCTGCTAAAAGTGTCAGAGTGGATTTATCAACACTCTCAATTTGCTTAGTCTCAATATTATAACTCCTCATAACTTGCTACTTTATTTGACCCTCCTATGCTGGTTATTGATAAAGCGTTGTGTGTCTTCTCAATCAGTACTGAACCTCAATCACACTTTTGTTATGCACAATGAAATGCTGTATGATTGTCACTGGACTGCCAAAAATTTTTTAAGCCATCGTTTTTCAAAACTGGCTCCTCTTCTTCCAGCTTTCCAAGTCCATTTGTAAACAATAGCTTTTCTTCCACTTCTTTGAATGTCTTTGTATATCCAAAAAAATTGCTCTTCCTAAACCCAAATGGTTTCATGTGGTGATTTCAGCAACTTCCGTTTTTTCACACACACAAAAAAAAACTAAATTCAGAATGTTGCATATTATTTCAACATTCATACAACATTAAAATGCTTTTAAATTAAGGAAAATGTTTATACAAAACTGCAAAAGACTGCAGAATCTGTGCAGGCATGGTGCAATATTCCTACAGGTAAAGATTATGCAAAACTCTTTTACACTCAAAACTTATTTTATTACAGACCAGATTCAAAGCACATATATAAGGAAAAAAAAAATCTGAATGCTTTTTTGGATCTCGGTTTTCCACCAACATTCAGTTTTCACATACAGATGTATGATATGTACAGTATCATTTGTGAAAACCATGCATAAAGTAATTTATAATTAGAGCCCTGTTCATTCAGGAGGGGAACAATAAGGAGAGCACTTTGTAGAAGTGTATAGAAGTCTCACTGCACCTACATGGCTTGGTTTGAGTTTAAAAGAAAGAAACGGGTAATCCCTCACAAAGACAGCTGATGGCTGATCCTACAGCTGGTTAGAGCTCATGAGCCCTGCTGTGTCTGCACTGTTGGAGTGGCTCTGGCAGCATCAGACAATTTGAACTTTGGCAGATGCAGGCCAAATTTGTTTTCTACCCCTGCGAATGTAGCAGCAGCCAGTTGGTAACCACCAATGTGGTCAGTGCTCAGTGGAGGAAGCACAGAGGTCTGGGACTTGGGTGCTGGAACAGATCCTGCTGGCCGGCTGCTCAGAAAGGAAAATACAGTACAGTTGGAGAATGTAAATCCAGTAGTTGTAAATTGGTTAAAAAAAAAATGAATGTAAAATGAAAATGAATGCACTTACTGTCCTCCAAAGTCGATGTAGAACCACCTCTGCAGAAGCTCATAGGTGACCAGTGTAACACCAAACTGAGGGGAGGACCTACACACCCGTGCTGAGAGGAGAATGGAGAGCCTGCATGACTGATAGAGCTTCTCTCTTGTGCAAAAACAAACACTAAAAGAAGGACAGTGAAGCAATTACAGAAGCCAAGGTGTTCTTCATTCCACAGTCATGGAACCCCTCATTTTACTGCTGTGTGTGTGTGTGTGTGTGTGCGTGCGTGTGTGCGTGTGTACCTCCTGCTCCCTTCCAGAATGCTTTGAAACCTTCTTCTCTCAGAATTTTTCTGAAGCAGTCGATCACGCCGCTGTATGTCGTCTGGCCTGCACGGGCGGCCACCTGCAGACGTGTTTTGATGACATCAGCGGGGGTCACCAGAGAGGCAGCGGGGACACCTAAACAAGATGCATTCAATTATCCAAATGCAGTTAGGGGGTATCATGATGCAAAATTATGCAATCTGATATGAATTTCCAGTACTGTGACGTATGGTGAACTCTAACAGATCAACAGGTTACACCTCCTCTGTGGTGTGTCAAACATTTCTACACTGCAAAATGTATCTTGGCAAGTGAAGTGATCTTAAATCTACTGCAGACTTATTGGTACCTTTTGAAAATGACTCACTCTCACTCATTTTCATAGCTGCTTGTCCTAATTAGGGTCAAGGGGGTTACTGGAGTCTATCCCAACTCTCACAGGGTGAAATGTGAGGAAACACCCTTGACAGGTGGCCATTTTTGTAGACAAATTACAGAAAACCAAATCTTTTTGTTTAAATGGTCAGAACCTCTGCCTTTATAAATAGCAGCAGTGAGTTTTCTCTGAAAATTCCTGATGAGAGCGGGAGCAACCTGAGATCTCAATTCAGAACCTCTGAAGCCTGTTGTTTCAGTCTCTTCATTCATGTTACCCCACAGGTTCTCAGCGCAGTTTAGGTCAGGGCACTGGGATGGTCATTTCAAGCACATTCAAAATGTCTTTTGTATGAATTTTTACTTTGTTTAAAAGTTAGAAATTTCTTTTTTCAGGGTAAAATAGACCTAATTAACAATAAAGACATGTTTGCACTAAGAAATTGCTATGAGGCAATTACAAGATTTTAAAATATTATCTAAAGCAAAATTATCTATGAATTAATGATCAATGATCAAGATGATCAAGAAATACTTAATACATTATAACATGTTAAGAAATATGTTGAATAATCTCATTATTGAGATTATTTAGTATTTTTATGATATTTAAGATTTTTGCACTTACAAATATATAAGCTTAACATAACAAAAGAGTAATGTGCAGTATTACTGGCCTCATGCTACCAAGATTTTTTAAAATTGCACTAATTGTTTCGGCCACTGAGGTTTATGATGACGATGTGTACCTGCGATAGCTCCAGCGATAAGTAGCTGCAGTGCCCCGAGCCGGCCCTCCTCATCAGCAAGCTCAGACTTGGTATGAGCGTACACGGGGAAGTAGATGGCAGAGAAGGGAATGTCTCTCAGGAAACAGGCCTTTGCTCCCTACAGCCAAAAGTAGAAAAGTCTACTCAGAAAGTGGGTGAGGTTGTGAACGAACACCATCACCTTACTGGAGTATTGAGAAAACTAAATACTGAACTTCAGAGACAAGTGACCATACATTTACATATTAATTTCAAAAAGTGAAAGTGAAAGTCTAATATACAGTACTGTGCAAAAGTTTTAGGCAGGTGTGGAAAAAATGCTGTAAACAAAGAATGTTTTCAGAAATATAAATAATGATTGTTTATTTTGATCAATTTACAAAATGCAAAGTGAGCGAACAAAAAAAAATCTAAACCAAATCAATTGTTGGTGTTACTACCTTTTGCCTTCAAACCAGCATCAGTTCTTCTGGCCCCCACAGAGCCCTGATCTCAGCATCATCCAGTGTGTCTGGATTACATGAAGAGACAGAAGGATGTGAGGAAGCCTACATCCACAGAAGATCTGTGGTTAGTTCTCCAAGATGTTTGGAACAACCTACCAGCCGAGTTCCTTCAAAAACTGTGTGCAAGTGTACCTAGAAGAACTGATGCTGTTTTGAAGGCAAGGGGTGGTCACACCAAATATTGATTTGATTTAGATTTCTCTTTTGTTCATTCACTGCATTTTGTTGATTGATGAAAATAAATGATTAACACTTCCATTTTTGAAAGCATTCTTTGTTTACAGCATTTTTTCCACACCTGCCTAAAACCTTTGCACAGTACTGTTTCTCTTTTCATTTTGATATAAAGATTGTGGCTGATCAGTGTACATTTTGAAATGAAACAGTAAATATGAATGTATCTCACACAGATAAAAATATAAGCTCATTAGATGTTTGCTTGTGCACGCCAAACCAGGATATAAATTAGACAAACTCATACCCATGTAACTCAGGCCAATGTACCCTGTCGGCACACACACAGACACACAAAAACAGGAAGATTCAGAGCCAAGAAGAGGCCAAGACACTAACAGCTCAGAGCAACCACATAGTGGTGTGACACCTTTAACACTTTTAGACGTTCTCCCTAATATCTATCTCACACACACACACACACACACACACACACACACACACACACACACAGTTTTATAAGCTGAAGGCAGTCTGACTCACAGACTCAGGCACGATTTAAACAGGCAGCCCGTGTTTGCATCTTTCCATGCAGAGAAAAGGAAGTAGGTGTTTTAACAAGCAGCACACTGTCTGCTCTTCATTAGAATATGGAGAAAGAGAACACTAGTGGAGATCACAGGCAAAAACCACAGGAACTTAGAGACTACCTGCAGCATCTTTCCACCTCCTGTCCTGCTTATTATTGACTACAAGCCAAACCTGTATGTGTATACAATTTTAGAAAAGCAGGGGTGCGTGCAAGAGTATGTGTGTATTTCTTGTTTTGACAGGAAGTATTTGATGGTCACAAACATGGAAGACTGGTCAGGTCAAGAGTGTTTTGATCATCACTGCTGTTCACCATTACCTACTGATAATGCAAACATACATCTCCCTCACGGCAGGGCATGCCCGAATCAACCCCATCAAACACAGCCGCTCCTCTGCTGCTTCAAGTCAACTAATGGACAATTACCTCTAATGTAGAGATATTTTGCTGAAAGTCGTGTACGCTTACTGGCCACTTTATGAGGTCCACCTACTTTACAGCTCCACTCTACGGTTGTACAATTACAGACTATAGCCCATCTGATGGTGAGCACAGTTGGTTTGCCATCTTCTCATCTATTTATTATTGGTCAGTGTCTGACCACAAGAGCCTCTGTTCTTATTGGATTGATGGGTCATTCTCTACACAGCAGAGATACTAGTTGCATGTGTGGTGCTTTATGAGAGTATCAGGAATGAGGGTTACTGCTAGGTAACTGAAATGAGATTATCTAGCCAGGAGAGTTTCTGTGGTAAGAATCTGATCAAAGAGTGGTTAGAGAATTGCTAACACAAACCGAGCATGGCAGCACACAAGCTACAGCATGGGTCAAAGCATTTTTTTTTTTTTTTTTACAGCCCTCTGGTTTCATTTTTCCATTTTTTAGCAGTGCAGTTAGGTCAACCACCTTTTGTCAAAACACAGTTGAACTAGACAAAAAGGGATGAGAAATTCATGAAACAGAGTAAGTTGGATGGCTCTTCCTGTTAAGGATATTAGTGTTGCAGTCTCAGGTAGAGTTTTTAATCTTTTATTTTAATCACATTAAACAAATGTAAAATGTTTAGTTCTCTCAAACTTTAACCTGGTAATTCTATTGTCCCAGTAATATTTTAGGTTGTGCTACACCGTGGATGTAGAAACCGGGTCAATGATCTACGGTAATTGGCCGCTGGTTTCCATATCTAAGTCATATAACTCTCTCTGTGTAATCTATGTGAGAATCACAGCACTCAACTCACCTTATAGAGTCCAAAGAATCCAAGATCTCGTAGGACATTGAGGGCACTGACCCTTGGCCCAGTTGTGATCTCACCAGCCACCTGTAGACGAATCTTCACAATCTCCAGAGGATTGGTAAAGATCACCTGAGAACCTCCTGCCTGTAGTGGGTGTACAAATATAAGCTTACATTATCTTTGTGCCTCCACACTATTTGTGCTTAATGAATCTTTAGTCTAAACATATAATCTAAGAAAGGTAAGGCAGATAATCACTATATTTATTACATCTGTCCCACATGGTATTATTTGAATGGATGACCATTCTCAGATACTGACACAGCATTGGCCCAAAGTGGATTATACACAGCAATTGTGCTGGAGTTTAAACATCATGTACATTTACACTCTACTTTATTCGACACATCTAGCCAGGTGGGCCACCTCACAGATGTAAAGTTATTGATATTGGTAGTTTATCTGATACTGCACAGTATACTGTTGGCTTTACATTTTTGGTTGGTGGACTATTCTCAGATAAGTGATGAAGAGGTTTTTAAAAGGTAGAGTAGCACTTCTGTTTGTGATCTATTCTGTGCAGTACACACACTAACATTATCCTCCTCATGTTAGAATCACTTCTGTGCTGAGAATAATCCATCACCCAAATAATCCCTGCTCACTTACCATTGCTGAATAGGGTATATAATGCAGCCTGTAAAAGATAAAGTGCACCTAAATGGTATCTTGTGGCGACAAAAAGGACAATGAGTGTAGAAATGAGGCAGGGAGGTTGTTGAATCCAATGAAGTGGCTTTTCAGTGAATAAGTAAGTGCTG
Organism: Hepsetus odoe; assembly: GCA_017165825.1. NCBI lineage: Eukaryota > Metazoa > Chordata > Actinopteri > Characiformes > Hepsetidae > Hepsetus > Hepsetus odoe. Next base: position 13,822,176 of record CM029369.1, read on the forward strand.
AGGTTTTCAATCAAGAGTTGTTTTTTTTTTTTTTTTTTTTTTGCCGGAGGACTCTGGGGTCTTTTCGGGTGATCAGATATAAAAGGTCACTTAAGGATGCCATTTGACCTTCAAATTTTGTCACATCAGTGTTCTCCTCCCCAATAAGCATTTTTAAATTAGCTACATAAACCCTAAAACAAGGCTTTCTTTAAGAGAGTGATGTCACCGTGTCAGAGTGTTGTCTCCATGTTAGCGAGACTACACTAGTGTCCATTCAGAGCGGAAACATCGGGGTCATGTGGGATCAGAGCTAGTGTGAGATGGAGCCTAGTAGACCTGACCCCAACACCAGCCTTCTCTCCCCTCTTTGCTCTGCCCCAAGGCTGCACCCTCTCTATGCTTGCTGGAGCACACGCCCTGTAGCCTCCACGTCTCTCTCCTCTCTCCTAGCACACTCTCCCCTGCCTCTCCCCTTTCTTCCTCAGGGACAGTCCACTCTGAGGGGGGACAGCCCAAGGCATTACGCCCTCTGACTCTGGAGCATCTATCACCCCTCTAGAGCCTAATCAGGGCCATAGGAGAGGTGAGGTGACACCCAGGGTCGAAGTCTACTTTGTAAACATCCGAACTGTTTCCTAAAAAAAGCCCAGAGTGGGTCCATCATGATAAAGAGGTAAGATATCTCGTACACTGCTGAATTATTTCTCGTTTCTAATTTCTAATTTCTAAATGGTCAAAAACTTTTTCAATTAAAAACAAGTTTAAAAAAGTAATAAAAAAGTGAAAATAAAATTAAGTAATTATACAGCAAAAGATGTCAACAAATACTCTGCTTAAAAATAAAAGTTCACATAATTGGCACAGTGAACACTGGAAATTCTTCTAGATCCTATCCACTTTTTCACATTGTTGTATTTCACACTTAAAATGACCATGACACAGCAAAAAAAAGATCTAGGGAAGGATGCAAGAAATCTGCAGCATTAAATAAAATGCCCAAGAGCACAGTGGCCTCATTCCTTAATGACATTCGTAAGTGACAGTTTTGGAATCAGGTCTTACAGGTAACCAAGAACCCCACGTTCACTATGAATGAAAACCAGAGTTCCTTTTTGGAGATGAGAGAAACTTGGAAAAGTATAAATGTCAGTGCAACACTCTACCAATCAGACCTTTATGGTAGTGGCCAGACGGAAGCTATTCATCACTAAAGGGGACGTAACACTCCACTGGGAGTTTGTCAAACATCTCTTGCACCATAAGGAGTGAAATCCTCCGGTCTAATGAAACAAAGACAGAACTCTTAGGCACAGTTCCCAATGCCCAATTCCTACAGATTTCCAACTCTACACTCAAACAGGATGGTGGAAGTATCATGCTGCGCGGTTGTTTTTTCCAAAAGATTGGTCAGGATTGTATGACCGATGAATGCAAAAAAATAATAGAGCGATCCAAAGTGGAAATCTTATGCTCAGGCTGGGCTGAAGATTTACATTTCAGCAAGACAAAAACCAGAAGCAAACCACCAAAAAACAGAGGAATGGCTTCAGGAAAATTTTGTGAAAGTCCTGGAGTGGCCCAGCCAGATTCCAGACCTGAACCCAAAAGAGCATCTCAGGAGAGATCTGAAAATGGGCTGCACTGATGCTCCCCATCTAACCTGCTTGAACTTGAATGATTTTGCCAAAAAGAATGAGAGAAACATCCAAAAGAAAGGTTGTGCAGTCATTCCCAAGAAGACTTGAGGCTGTCATTGCTGCCAAAAGTGCTTTAACCAAGTATTCAAGGAAAGGTCTGAATACTTACATATGCATAATACATTTACAAAACTCCAAAAACCTATTTTTGAACCTATTTTGTCATTTTCTAGTTCTGTGTGTGGATTGATGAAATTAATTAAATCCATCAAACATCAATTAATTAAGAATTAGACATAAATAATGGCTTAAAAGAGTAAAGGGAGCAGCAGCACCTCTGTCTAAGCCATCTTGATTGAATCATATTGTGTCGAATACCACATAAAGATGTGGTGATGAGTCATGAGTCAAATGAGTCATGATTTAGGTATGCAGTTTGCAAAGTACTAATTGCTAGGGTTTGAGGCTTGACTACTTTTTAGTACCCTTGTGCTCCAATGCAAATCTGAGTGGCAAATTGCAAACTTTAAAAACTTTAAAAAGTTGCAAATTTAAACGATCGTCAACATCTGATGTCTGATCTTCTTGTTTACCAAGCTTTTTTGCTCTAACAATGTGTTCTAACAATGAGACAGCATTGTTCTGACTTCCAATCCTGCATCGAAGAGTTAAACTTCATATTTCTATGAAGTTTCTGCAAAAGCACTGGTGTGCCCCAGAGCATAGGCTTGTATTGTACTTGGCAGGATGCGTACACGCTTTGCTCGTCTGTATGTTGGCTGTTCCCGCACGCCTGAGGCTGAGAAGGCCACAGGTATGCACGCTGCTGTCAAACTCAATAAGATCGAGCTCCAGCCAGTTTTACCCAGAGTCCTCCAGGGCATCTTCCCCCAATTATGCCCTGACAGAGGTCACAACCTTCCGGACCTGAGCCTCTTTTGTCCAGCCTTGGCCCTCGCCTCTCTCGTCTATCCGGCTGGCCTGCTCTCTGTCACCAAGATTCATTACACGCAGCAGGCATTGCTGCACCCATGTCATTTAGAGCCTGCTGACCACACAACGCCAATGAGCGCTAAATTAGAGCACAGGCTAAAAAAAGCCTGCGCACACTCAAGCATCATTTTTCAAATTGTGGTCAAATACTGGGTTCAGGGAGCAGAGGAAGAGTGGCTAGAAACTGGCCTGACGCTC